>JALLOT010001806.1:0-14096 GCA_036939595.1 Thalassiosira livingstoniorum | reverse complement strand
TTTTAGCCGGTACCTTTTCAACCCCCCGGTACTTTTTCACCAATAATTAGGGTACCTACCTACCTAGGTAGGTAGTGCATTTCTCATTATTTCTCCAACAGCAACCTGAAATGTGCTTAAAAACCGATGTGACCAGTACCATAGCCATGTGACCACCAATCTTCAATTCATCAGTGGCCTCCACTGGATTTTGTGTGGCCGTGCATCTCGCTCTCTACTTACTTATGGAGGAAACTTCTCAAACAACTTAGAGCACGCACCTTTACTAAGCACAGCAAAACCTGAGAGCATTAGCACATCGCATCATGATGCATCATCAAAAATCTGTCATACGTTGCAGAAAATCCATGTACATCAGCATAAATAATATCTAATTTTGTTCTGCCATGTGCGTTGAAATCTTACGATGGACATGCTTGTATGTTAATAATTGATATGCTGGTTCGCGTTCATCCATTATTTATCGTTGGTTTGAATTTCGACATCTCTAGTTAAGGCTGCTCTTGTAACATGAAAATAAATCATGGAAATCTAATGTGCCTAAATCTATTTTATGAAATGATAATGTTGATCATAATAATTCTGTATTATATTTATGCGCAAGCAATTTCGAAACAGTGGGTTTACCTCAAAATCAAAATACTCAAATAATCCTTTTGATCTGTTTTTTATCAATAGGGGTACTCTTCTGGTCTCAAAATGCTATCCAACAATATGTGTACAGTACTTTTAGTTGGTTGAGCTATCAACATCAAAACATCCACGAAACAAGACTCAAAAATAATGAATTTATTGGCAAAGATGACGCCTTCATATGCAGCACCGCAACACAGCATAAAATGATGGAAGCCACTACCTTCAGAATCTAATACAGGACATCCATAAAGAACCGCAGCTAAAAGAATTCAATACAATGACACAGAATCACAGCCAATCCCAAAAAATTCCGATTTGGATATTAGCAAACAAATGGTGCCAAACCATTGATGATGACAGCAGTCTTTTGTTTTCCAATAACAATCACGGCAAGGAATATAAGATGGATGTAGACAGTGAAACCGACGCAACTACAGATGATAGTCCCTCCTCAATTTCGGGGTTTTCTGACAGCGATACCAAGACCAATGACTCGAACAATTCTTCTCAACTTGAAGAATTCCCTACTGGAATGAGAAATTTAATCAGTCAAAGCTCGGACTCGTCGCCACGAAAAATTCCTTCTAGTCGCAAAGATTTGAAAAAGTTTCATCGAGCTGTGACTCCGCCTCGTGGAAATAGATCGCCAGTTGTTTTGTGTTCCCACAAAAGGAACATCCGTTCGAGTGCGGCTCCCAACAATTATCGTCGAACTGCCAGCTCGAAGTACGAGGAAAGCATGGTCTCTATTATTGAATATTCAAGTGGATCCAAAATGACTGCTGTAGATAAACTGTTTACGATTTGCCAAGAAATAGAAGGAGGAAAACTTCCACATAGTCAAAGATCTTTCACGAAAGACTCGGGTACGAATGACTCGGGTACGAATGAACCGAGCTTTATCAATACAAGAAATGCGGCCTCGCCTGTTCCGACAACCAATGCCATCAACGAGAATGCGCGTCTTCTTACACAAGCTCGAAGAAAAGTCAGGACAGAAAACCGAATTCCACCGCCACCATTGTACCAAAAACGGAGGACGTTCACCATTGACGATGAAGGCCGTTCAGACGGAGTGGGCATGATGCATGTGCTTACATCGAAAGCTAAGCACGAGGGTATATCAAACCAATGCACATCAGAGACGAGCTTTGAACGAAGGAACACTTATACCATCAATGAGGACGAACGATCGGAATTGAGACCTGACCCGTGTTCCAAACAAGAGCAATCGGGCCTGTCTCGTACTTCAGACGCTGAAATCAAAGGACGGATAATAAGTTCTTTGAAATCTAATGAGGTTTCCACACCATCACTAGAGTCCCAAAAACAGAGGCCTTCTAATAATAAAGAGGTGCCTCGGAGTAAAAAATCTCGATCGAAAGAAGGATGCTCGAAGAGTCGAAGAACCCATCCAAACATCGAACAGACAACATCGGGATCATGCCCTAAGGCGTCAACTAGGAAAACAAAAGAAAGCGAGGATTGCAACAATGGCGAAGATTTTTGCGTAGCTTCTGCATTGAAGAACGAAAAGTCTCCTCCGTCTGCTCACAAAAAAGTCACATTCTCAGTCGAAGATGAGGGCCTCATCGGTTGCAGTGCACCCAGACTGGGCTGGCACACAAACTCTCCTCGAGACCCGCCAGCGACTAGGCCCAGCTTTCACTCGAGCCAGGATAATACGATGCCTCAACGATCCCAATCTCTGAAGTGGAGCAACAGGGAAATAAAACGTAGATCCATCAGTCGCGACGAAAAAAACCATGATGACACATCTATCAGCACCATAACTTGTTCCGAGAATGCAATGCAGAGGTCCACTCGCCAAGAGATCCGATTCAATAAAATTCGAAGGTGCTGTCCTCGGCATCCATTTGTGATTATCTCAAAGAAGTCGCCGTTCAGTTCACGATGGGAGCATGTGCTAGATAGCTGCCCATTGTGTGAAGAACTCCAAGCTAAGGAGATAGTATATGAAACTTCAGAAGATGAAACCTGTGTCTCTGCCAGTGTTGAAAGCAGTCACAAATCACTCTTGAACTCAGTGTTCAACCGTTTGGCCAATCGGGCCCGTGTCAAGAAATCAAAAGTAGCACCCGGCGCCCCTGCANAAAAAAAACATAGAGAGACCCCATTCCTTTGCAGATCCTCGTCAAACTCAAGTGATTTGGCGGTTGCAATGGACAAAACTTTCCGGCCCGTCAACCTTGGAAAAACAAGAAAAGCTCCAAACACCAAAGCGCAAGCAAGAACAAGTAGAAAGAGCCAAGGTCCCAAACGCCAAAGTGGGATGCACAAATCAGATAGTTTAGCTGCAGCTCCATCTTCTACGGGGCGCACTAAATGCAGCGAAGTGAGGCCAAGATTTCGTAGACGCAGTATTTGCTCTATGAATAACCGTCCCACTGAGTCAGTTGTAAGCAGTCTCGAAGACAAGGCCAGACGCTCCAGCAAAGTTCCATCTCGAAGCGTTGCAACAAATATTCTTGACTGCAAGAGGAGTTATGATGCTTCCGGTCCAAATTTTTGGAATTCTTGGTCAGGATCTGTTGACGAGTATGAAAGTTGCCGCAATATGAAAAGAGATATTGAAGGAGAAAGAAGCTGGGAATCGAAGTTTAGTCGCTCCAGTACAGCACCAACACGACAAAGTGCTAGGGATTTAGTGAAGAATCCCATTACGAAGGATTTGTATTCCAGCACATTTTCACGCTCTTGGACAGGGCCAGTTGAAGACTTCAAGACAGTTCATCGAGGCAGTGCCAGCGCCCGAGAGAGCATCGAGTCAGATAAAGAAAGAAGTGATGCCATAGAACGCGATGGAAAGTTACAAAAAAAGTTTAGACGTTCTTTCACAGAGCCTACTCGGGCAGGTAGCGATAAATTGATTAATGATTGCAAGAGGAAATGCCATGCTTCTAACTCCAATGAATTATGGCGCTCTTGGTCTGGACCTGTTGAAGATTTCAGGACAGTTCAAACAAGTGATGGAGTTGCCGCGCAGCCTATCCACCGTAGTAGCAATAAGAGCAGAACCGAAGGCAGAGCTCGTGAGAGCACCGAGTCTAACACGAAAAGATGTAATGGCAAAGAATGCTATGGAAATTTACAGAAGTTTAAACGTTCCAGTACAGCACCATCCCGAACAAGTGCGGCTACCCGGAACTGCGAAATAAAGAGAAATGTCAACATTGCTAATTCAGACTCACTTTGGAATTCATGGTCTGGACCTCTACAAGACTTTGACAAAGATCCAACAAGTATTGAACTTGGTTCATCTCTTCCCCGATGTTTCGAGTGTAGGAAAGAAGAATCTCAAATAGAGTATAATTTGCCGTTGAGAGGCAGCAGTAGGAACGGGCACTTAAAGCATTCATTCAACGACGTATCGACCGCAAGGTGCAAAGGTAATATCCGAGTAAAAGAGCAAAACCGTCAACTAACTTGCTCTAGTCAAGTTCGAGTAAAACATAAATCGAGCTCATTTGTTGGAAGAGGCGAGTACGATTCATCAAGGACACGAACTCCTCGCATTGGGTGGTAGATCTTTTCATTCTTTCATCGAGTCGTTTGCTTAAGACAAAGTGACCTTCATTTTCCGTACTTCGTTTTTGAGCGAATTGTTTTCATTTACTTGACCAACAACAGCCTTAACCAGTATTCTACCGCACATTGTGCCGCCCATATTCACACACACTGGCCAGCGGCCAGCGGGTGTCCTGAGGCCGTTCAACTCAATGTCCTTAAGTAGAGCGAAAAGCAATCATTTGAGTAGTATGTAAATTTTTGTGTTTGGCCATAATTCGTGACAACAGAGATGTTCTACATGTCTAGAATTTACCTTTAAATGAAGCCCCGATTATTTTATGTAATTGCTACCACTTAAAAATGCATTTCCATTTAACTAAAAGCCCCAAAAGATTCATACCCAAAGTAGCACACGGCTATTTATAATCAAGGCATTGGGTAATAAGACCCGCTTTGTACAGGTGGGTAGTATGAATTGTACATTTGATTTTGCATAGATGGATGATATTGATATTGAGGTGGCGCACAAGATTCTCTGTGATTTGGTGGGTAGGCAACGCTGCCTTGCTGTTGCTTCCAGGGACTGGTGTTGGAACCAAAGCCTTTTCTCATGCGCTCGTTATTGGAGATATATTGTTCCGAATATCCGTCAACCCAATGTCCCTCATAGATGGTTCCTGTTTTGTATCGCATCCTTCCCGGTCCGTGGGGCTTGCCAGCTTCATTGACTTCTCCAGAATACCATCCCGATTCTCCCCAAGGAGTTTTGTATGGCATTTTGGACACTCTTCGGCCTCCAAGTGGTGGTTCTTGCAGTCCATATTTGCCACCGCCTGGTCCGTTCATGTATTTCAAACCTTCATTGGATCCTCTTCTTGATTCGCCAGGGGCTGGTCTACTGCCTCTCGGTGCTGGTACAATATCACTGGAGCCGCTGAATTCAAACAAAGCACCTGCTGCTTCTGTCAAACCTTTTGCTTCTTTTTCCACAATGCCATTTTGTACCATCTTCCTTGAGGATGCCATGAATTCGTCTACTCCTTGAATGCGTAAATTGTCATTACCCTTTCCAAGAGCTGTTCTCCAGTTGTATTCACGTCCCGACGGAGCAAGCATTTCATCGATGCCTCCAGCTTTGACATCACCTTTCCCACTGTCTTGCCTGTTGTTACTCCTATTGGCACCTTCATTTTCACCATTTCTCCAATCATACTTCTTGTTGGAAGGAGCAAGCATTTCATCAACACTCTTCTTACTTTGCTTCTGCTGTTTTTGCTGCTGCTGCTGCTGCTGCTGTTGCTGTTGCTCCTGCTCGTCAATCTTTTCGAGAGAATCATCATTGCCCCTAACACGAGATCGACTGAGCGCGCGTGTCAATCCGCGAAAGGACTTTTTCTTTTCCGGCTGTAGGGTTGGATCGTCCCCTTCTTTGGCACAAAGAGGACACCCTCCTTCTTTGATCAGATCCCATCCATTCCCAAACGGTTTCTTACGCGCCAAAAGGACAGAAGGATGACGTAGACATCTCCCCGTACTCTTGTGAAACTTGGGTGCTTCCACTTTTTTACCCTTGGAAGTGACATGGGCCTTGACAACCTCCGTTTCTTCTTGATCCTGATCTTGATCCTCATTATCAACCTGTTTTCCTCTCTGAAACAGTGGTATCTTATTCAAAAGCTTTCCTCCTAAATTGGCAGCCTTGTCATGAGACGATGAATTCTTTGTCCCGTCATTATGGTCATCTTCTGAGGAGGAAGAAGAAGTGGTCGGTTCAGTTTCAGCTTCACTTTCCGAAGATTGGCGAGCATTAGGTTTTGCACCATTGTTTGGAGCTAGTTCTGAGTCCTCCGACATTTGTTTGATGAAAAATGCAGATCCTCCATTTTTCAACACCGATGCTCTTTCTCGAGTACCACGTTCGGGAGGATACGCAATGCGCCCCCCTCCTCTCATTTCTTCCGGTGGAATGGAACCATCACCAATCATTCGATTCTCAGGAGAAGTCCCACGCAAATTATTCGAACCAGGAGGTGGATGACCCGAAGAAGGATCTGCCACAGCCAAATCACTCGAGCTGAAGTTCATGGAATTCGAAAGCGAAGCTCGTTTCGAATCCCACAGATCTCTATCGGAATTTCCTCGGTTCCAATTCGATTCGAGGCTCCCTCGTCCTCTTCGATTCATCAACGCCTCATCATCTCTGGCAAACTTACGAGAGTTCCGTCCACCCTTGTGTCCGCTCCTCATGGGACTGTCCAAATCGGCAAAGACATTCGGCATGGAGGCCGACATGATTGTCGATGCTCCGAGACTTTTGCGTCGCCTCGGTCCATTGCGACCATCACTATTATTGCGGCTATCATTGCGGCTATCACTGCGACTGCGACTCGCACTCCGTTGGTTGCCACCATCCTTCCTATCCTCATTCCCACCCGAATCCCCATTGGAAAAGATGGAATTCAAAGATGAGTTGAATTCGTCCTTTTTGAAACTCTCGCTCAATTCATTGGGAAGTGGGCGAGAATGACGCGGAGGTGGAGGCGGTGGGGGCTTGGGCGGTGGTACCATCGCATTGGGATGATTTGGAGGATGAGCCGAACTGGAGTTGGGAAGGTTGGAAAGGTTGGGAGGAGGACTCATCCCCAACGAATGCTCCAAACTCTTGGACAAACTCCTCGGTCGCCTCGGAGGAGGCGGAGGATTGGGCCTCGAAAAACTGGAGGACCTCGGTCGAGTGGCGTAACTCCTCGACGAATCTTCGCTGTACGTGCTGCTATTTCGAATTTTGGAGATCATGGCGTGTTTGTACCCGTCGTCGCTGTGCATGCTCAAATTCCTTCCCTTGGAATAGGGAGCCCCCGATCCAGGACGATCAGAACGATCAATGCGGTGGCGCTGGGCATTGGAGGCTCTTCGGGGGGTCTTCTCTTCGGCCCAGGCACTTCTTGGATTGGCAGAGGAGGAAGAGCTGCCCTGTCTGGGATTCCTTTCGCTCCGTTCCCCGTTCATCCCGCTCATCCCGCTCATCGTGGCGCTGCTTCCTCCTTTTCCGGGCAAGTTGGCAATTCCAGCGAGACTTCCCAAATTGTCCGTGACGACCGAGGCGAGATCGGAGGAGATGGCCCCTCCCGCCCCTCCGGCGTAGTTGCTGTTTCTCGCGTAGGGCGAAATTTCGTCGGATCGTTCGTCGATCCTTCCGTATCGGTCTTGGTGGGGGGAATGAGAGACGGTGGCTCTTCGATTGTTTCGATGGGGATCGCTTCGATCTCCTCGATCTCCGCGGTCGTTGGGCCCGTTTCGACGGTCATTCCTGTCGCCTCGGTCGCCTCTGTCTCCTCGATCACCCCGATCACCTCGATCGCCCAGATCTTTATTCCGACGATCCTTCGAAGACTCACTGTTATGACGGCTCCCACTCCCACTCCCACTCCTTTCACCAGGAACATGAACGTTGCCACCCCTCGCATTCAATTTCTTGATTCGATCGGCGATTTCTTTCACTCGAAAGTTATCGCAGTTGTCGAATTTATCCAATCTGCTGTCGAATTCAAAGTTGCTGCCGCTGCCATTGCCGCCGAGGAAGGACTCACTTCGTGAATGGGGGTGTTCGCGATCCCGATTGTCGCGATTGTCCCGATTGTCGCGATTGTCACGATTGTCACGACTACCGCGCCGACCATCCCGTCGGTCGCGAGGGCCGCCCCCCTTTCTTCCATCCCGCCCATCTCTTCCATCCCTTCCATCTCTTCCATCTCTTCCATCCCTACCATCACGTCCATCCCGCCCATCCTCCCATCCCTCGAACCCACCCAAATTTCCATCCGACTGCTCGAAGGTAAAACTGGCCGTTTCGATGGAGGGCGAGGAACCGACGGACAGGTCTTCTTCTTCGGGGACGACTTCTCGGCCGGAGGTGCCGTTGCCTACTTCCATGGGGGGGTGGTCTGCATTGCCTAAATTGCCTGAATTGCCTAAATTACCTAAATTACTGCTGGTGTTGCTGTTGGTGTTGCTGTTGCTGTTGTCAACCTTGCTGTTGTTTTTGCTGTGGTTGTTGTTGGCATGGTCGGGGGCACTGCGGAGGCTGAGGTCCAAGTTTCTATTGTGGTTGTTGCGCGGGCTGTTGTTGCTGCTATTGATATAGTCGGGAGCACTGCGGGAACTGAGGTCCAAGTTCTTACTGCCGTTGTTGCGAGGGCTGTTTTCCATCGATCCCATCGGCGGAGCAAACCCCACGTGAGGCCCCGGGCCATAACTCGGATGAGGCAAAAACCCACCCCCTTCTTCCCCATACTCCCCGCTATCGAAATTGCTATCGAAATTGCTATCGAAATTGCTATCGAAATTACTCCCACTCCCCATCGTTCCTATGATGTTCCGATCGGTCCCATGAGATTGGACCCCATCGTCCCCCTCGAAGGTATCCACCGGCCCCAAACCCAAATCCATCGCATCGGCGGCATCGGTGTGGGCGGTGTGGGCGGTGTGGTTGGTGAAGGTGGTGTTGGCGCTGAAGATGGTGTGGGAGGTGTAGGCGGTGTGCGTATCGTCATGATCAAAGTATTTGTCCTCTTGCAGTAAGGTGGCGGGGTCGATGGGTTCGGATTTGAGACTTTTGAGGCGGGCCAGTTTGGCGAGGCCTTTGCCTACGCTGCCTACTTTTGGAATCATGGTGGGATGGTTGGGATGGGTGTGGTGGGTGTGATGGGTGTGACGGTGTGGAGGATATTGAGATGACAATTGGTTGGGTTATGTACAAAAGTGGATGTGGGTTTTGAAGTCGGTGCTGCTGTGGAACAGTTCACATCAAGCAAGGTTAGAGATTTAAGAGGCAGTGTGAAAAAGTAGTGACAGAGGCAGGACAGAGGCAGGAATGATTGCATGTGGCAATCAAATAGCAGTCAGCCAGTTTCTCTTTTGTTCAAAGGAAATAATAATTGAGTTACCAATATTGATAGAATATTGATGCACATAACAATCATGAGTGCCGTACCTGATCTGAACTTCTAAGTATGTACTAACTGATGACAATGGTGCCCAAGAACACGTATGCTGTCAGTGATTGCAATGAATGCATGCAAAGATTATTGTCACGATGATTCTCTCACATCACATGAATGGCAGACTCAGATTTGAACCTATTTGAACGTGAAAGTGGTCATGAAAGGAAGTTAGATGGAAGAAAATGCTAACAAAAGCGAGCTAATAAGAGCAAGCGAGGCTGGAGAATGAACACTAAATCGCCTCAAAATGCTCAAAACAATCAAGAAGATGGCATTGATGTCCATGATTTTGTTAGTCATGATGCGGGCTTGCATCGAAAAAATGGTGCGTGATTACAACGCTAGTACTAGGTAGTAGTAATACTACTTAGAATACTACGAAACGGCGGTGATAACCAGCCTGGCATTTCCACGGAATTATTCAATGCCTTGCAACTGTGGAATCGATAATAGATAGTATTGCCTTAGCCCTGCCGAGCTTTTACGAATTCTTGATTCATGTCTGAATATGTATGTAGCTGTATGTAGGGTATGGTATTAACTATGTACCACGTGGTTTGATGTCTTTCAATAGCTTTCAATGTGTCTTTCATGAATCACTGGTGCACTGGCGCCCCTCCTTCGCTTTAAGAGTGGCATGGCTTCTTTAGAGTTCGGCATTCATTTTTTTCAATGCAGTTTTTGATACAACAGTGACGCGACAGTGGTTTCAGATCAACGGTGCCGGTATTCGGTTCGGCATTTGATTGTTCATGAGGAGTGTGGATTGACACAGAGTAAAAATCTGTTTTTAATACATATTTCCAGCACATTTCAAATCATTTTCAATCTCTTCTCGTCAAAGGCATGATCACAAGAATATTTCTATGTTCCTGGTTTTTGGTGGCTCTCTAGACTCAAGAACTGTGTACTTACCAGGAAAATTACCAAGTAAAAGGTAATTTACCAGGTAAAATAGCTTTTTTGGGGGGTACGGTCCCTACCTGGTAATGAAATTAAATCACATATTAACCATACTATACAATGGTATATCACATATTTATCTTAGCCAAATACCACTTTCTGTGTTGCCATTGCCACATTTGTTATTATGCTTCAAATTCAACTTGATTTTCACTTTAACTTCCAAAGTATTAAAGCATAAATAATCCTGTGAGCACAACCAAATGATTAAAATTATTTTTCAGCATGAAAATGTGCACTCATGTTTTTTATAAATTCATTTACCCTTTTTACCAATGTTTATCATGTGAATCAATTTTTCCATTTTATTTTACAGTAAGGATGTTCAGTTTTTACTGAGTAACTTTTCATTTGATTTCAAATTTACTGGGTACTTTCTAGTTAAGTACCAGGTAAGGGTGAAAATTCCAGAGAAGGCAAATGGTAAAGAGTAAAATTGTAAGTGGGGTTCTGGGTTCTAGATTGAAGAAGTACATATCATTGTGAGTATAATTTATAAAAAATTGACATATATTCCACTAGATTTTGTGTAACATGAAAGAACTGGTATGTTCTATTTGATCTAGTATCCAATGTGCATGAAAATTTTCAAATTATATCTATTGTTTCCTGATGAGAATAAATTCTTTGGTCATGTGAGATGTAATCATAGTAATCTTCAAAATTGATAGAATAAATAATGTGGGCTAAAAATTGGATAGCCATTAGTTGATGGTTTCTGGTGACTATCATGTACATGAAGTATTGCACAAGATGTTGTGATATTTGGACCTAATATATGAAATTTAGGTATTCACTATGCTTTGAAATCTCCAACTCTTATTTTTTGAACTGTTCAATAAGTGCAATGAAGGTAATGAGGTTGTTGAGAATTAGAAAATACTGTGGAGATTGGCAATTTTATAGTCAAATCAGAACAGGCCATTGTGGTACAATAACTTTCACAGATTACATTAGTAAACTTAAATACTATATTTATGATGAAATCAATGTAAAAAATATGAATGTTATGTGTTCAGGTTATTAATGTTGACAGCTGACGATATAAATATTTGGCTAAATGTTATGTGATATGTTTTTACATAGCATTTCCTGCCTTCTTGTACTAACATAGTTTCTAAAATTTCAATATGAAGGTACCTGTGGAGATTTTCACACAAAAAAATCTGTCAAGAAAGCATAGGCACAAAGTATTTCAATATAGAACTGGTTTGTCAGAGTTAATTTTTATACTTAATATTCTATATTTAAATTTTGAAACCATTCATTTATAAATTTGATGATGTTTCAATACGTTTTTATTTTGCACTTGTTAACACTTGTAATTTTTTTATTTTCTTCTTCTGTGTAATTTCTCATTCAATTTTGAAGTCAAATATTATATAAGAAACTTGATATCAAAAAGAAACCATTGACAAATATGCAGATCAAATTGAAATTTAAAAAAAAATCAATTTGAATATAGCAAAGAGGCATACACATGTATACAAGCCTAATAATGAGATCATGTATAATCCTATGTAACTATGATGATTTACTTCAAGAGTGAGTTATGTTGCATTTCACTAATCATCCCTTTTAAACCAAACTTCTTTCAAATTTATGAATTAATTATTGTTATAAAAATGTTTCTTTATACCTGGGATTTTAAATCATTCTGGTTGGTGTTATGTCTTAGCATTTGTCTATTAATTACTACAAAAGCCTGATTTTGAAAGAAATATCATTCAACCTCTAACGAAGGATTCACTTTACAAGTCATTTGAAGTGGTAGAAGATATTTGCCAAAAAAATCTTGTGTATATACATGTTCTATAGATTTTGTTCAAAAAGGCTCAAAACACTATAAAGCTAGTATGAAGTACAAAACCAGAGATTTTGCAATACATCCAATTGTCAATATTTTGGTCAATGATTCCATGTTTTGAGGAATTTATTTCAATAAAAAAATACTGTTGTCCAAAATTTTGTAATAATACTAAAAAAATGGTGCTGAACACCACTTTGACCTTTTTATCATAAGCCCAGTGTTATTTATAAAAGTCTAATTACTGAATAATAATGCATGGTTTTGTCTTTATTCTCAAGAATATCAGTTTAAGAAGAACACTAATTATTATCAAAACATATCAAGTCTAGTAAAACCCTGCAAATTAATGACCAAAAGAAAAAGATCTTTGTAAAAGTGCCTGCAACTGAGAATGAATCCCCAAAAGGAGAGAAACTTCAACATGACAGACATTGATTTTTAATTTCTTATAAAAGTTGTATTTTTATGAAATATCTTTAACATTTACATTCAATTTAATCCCATTAATGACAGTGTGATATTAGGGTATATGTATATATATGCTTTCTTGCCTCAACCATGATACAAATAAAACCTAAAATTGAATAAATTTATTCTTTCTGCCCAATTTAATTTGTAGCTGTTGTGTCAAAGATCTACAACTACGATAATGATAATGGCAAAATTTTCAAATAAATGATTTACTCTTAGTGGTGTTTGTTTTGTGTTGAACCAAATACCAATACCATAAATTCATTGACCTTTGGGGCACTGTTTCCAAGTAACAATAGGTTTTTGAAGTTAAAATGGGGTATCTATTAGATGTTTTTATCATTCAACAATGGTATTCACACTTTGATTATCAAGACAAAATCATTTGACTTGTGCTGATTTCTTCTGGTTTAATCATGATGAAATTAAACATAAAAATGCATTTCTACATATCAAAATCAAATACCTTATCTCAAAAGCATTACAGCATTTCGTGTCTAATATATCCTTATTAATATCAATGCCTTCAGAATGATTTCCATGCTATGGATAAAAATCAGTAGCAATAATTATTTAAAATATTCTCTTTTATTGTACTTACTGATTAATTTTTCATATCTAAGCTTGAAAAACAAAGTATTAATACTTCTAGCTGGAGGAGCACTTTAGAATCTTACATAAGCATTTTGGATTCTTATGCAGGTGAATGATTTTCTGTGTTATCAATATCAAATTTCTGAATAGTTTTCATTGTCTCTAAATAAATATTTTTACCTTTGGATATATTGATGTTTACATCAAAATATACTGTTTTCTTGAAATGAGTTGAAAAGTTTTTACAATTACCTGCATTAGTTCTTTCTGGGAAAACTTCTATGTGTGTCCATGGATGATCTATTTTGTTTTAGTGGAAGTTGTTTATTTTCATATTCATAATTCACTTTACCACAGTTTTTGATTTCTGATAGCTTTGCATATCTAATTTGAGATAGTCAAAAATAGAAATTCTCTAGGCTATCCTTACAAACAAGAAACAAGTGAAATGTTTATTCTGAACTTCTTCCATTAATAAAACTTATGTGTATCAAATCATATTGATAAGCTTATTAAAACAATGATTTGAGTGATAATAAAAAGTTTTGTCTTAATTTGTATTTTATTAGGTTTTTGACATCTGGACCAATTTTCAATTCATATTCATGTACAAAACAAAATTTTCATTAGTGAATTAACAAAAGCTTCAAAAGAATTAATCTGAAATTGTTATTTATTTGATTTTGAAATGTACACACCTAATAGTTAGTTAGTAATATGTTTTGAGATGTATTATTTTTATTTTCAATGATTTTTGTCTTAAACTTTGAAAGAAGTTTCCAAAAATAAAATGTTTGGCAGCCATTTAATTATATGATATGTAATTTAGAAACTAAGAGTTATCAAAATGTGTATTCTTAGTTTGTCTTGAAAGCATTTACTGTTGACTGTTGAAAAATCACTTACTTACTGTAGGGGTATATCAAAAAAGTGTATAGAAAGAGTAATTTTTTCAGTCAACACTCACCTTTTGTGAAAGGTTTTCTTTTTTCTGAACAATCTATTCAAGGCTTACACTTACAAGTATTCAGTACTATTTTTCTTGTTGTGTTCTAAAAGGCCAAATTGTTTTATATTATCTTAAGGGT
>JALLOT010001805.1:0-17472 GCA_036939595.1 Thalassiosira livingstoniorum | reverse complement strand
TCACAGCCGGGGACATTTTTCAAACTCAAAAATTCAAATTTCTGAAAAAATTAGATATAGTTTCTGCATACATACTCATTCGCTGTAGATTTTGTATGTGGGAAGGTTTCCCTGGGCAGGAAAGGTAGTTGGTCTGCAACATCAACATCTCCCATCTTATGGTTGTAGTTGTTGATCATGCTAAGGCGCAGAAAGAAAATTAGCTGCATCTTGGGCTCCTTCACTGACCAAACTTTCTTCTGCAATGCACTCCACTTTACATCTTCAGCAATTGTACTAAGCATGTGCACTGGCTTTGTGTCATAAGTTTAAAGGCACAAAAGGCTGGGGCAGCAATGATCGTCTTTAAGAACGGCCACCTTTGTTTTCCCACAAGCTTCCATAGTTTTTTTGACATTTGTTTCCTCCCTCTGGATTATTTTGGAGCAGAGACCACAGTAGTTTGTTCAGCAGACCCCTTCCATCAAAGTCTTATCTTCAAAACCAGCAGTAAAAAGTTTTTTGAAGTTGAAGAGGTTATCCATCTCCACACAAGTCCAGTTATGTAACAGTCATTTAACAAGCCAAATGACAAGACAAGAAGTTGGTGATAGATTCAAGTCCTTGTGACCAACATTTGGAGCATTCCCATGCCAAAAGTAAAAACTGAAAGTGTATCCGTCCTCACACACTGCATCACACATGAAACCATTGCCCTCAGCCTTGAATGTAATCCTCAATTTGCTGCCATGATGACCCTTGAACCTGATTGTTTGTTCATCGATGACAACAAACTTCCCTGTCTCACAACACTTCTCTGAGTTTAGCCGCAACTCTTCCAAAAGGTTTCATACTTTCCAGAACACGTCTTCCTTTGTCTTGCTCCGGGGGTCAAATCTACTGTTGTAGCAGCAAAAGAATTGTCAGAAGTGTCGCCATTGGTGGTGTCCAGGGATTTGATGGTCCTGGGAAGTAAAACAAGCCCAGACATGATTGTTCCCAAAAATCCATGACCAATTGTCATTTTGAAACCAGTACTCCATTCTAGGCTTTGGGCTCAACCCGTTCAAAAAAGAAGACCAATGGATGCATCAACTTCCCCATCAGAGAATGGCTTGAAGTCAGTGTAAATGTGAGTACCTGCAAACTCATCATTGGCACAAGTGTCCATGCAGTCTGTGAAGCACTTGCTTCTAAACTTGGGAGTTATGATCAAATTGAAGTAATCAATTGTCTCTGCAGTGTTGAAGTCTCCTATTTTCTCAAATGCATATTCCAAAGGACCCCCTTTCTCTTGTGGTTGGTTCTGGACATTTTCCTTCTTCCCCGATGATTGCTGGTCATCCTTTTGAGACATTTCTGGCTTCTGTTCTATTTCTGGCCTCAAGATCTGCTCTCCATCACCACAGAGAAATTGCTTCCATTCTGCAATTTTTACTCCCTCTTGATTGGTTGGCAAAAAAATCCAGTGGTTGCTTCATTCTCCTCAACCTCAGGAAGAAGTTCAGCATTGCACCCATTCAAGATGATCCACTTTGGCACCGTGTTGAGTTTTAGTTGTCTTCTTTGGTAGGAGAATGTATTGGCATCAACTGTCATTGTAAAGGGAGAATTTTGGCATTGCTCAAAAAGTACACGCTTTGATCCAATGGTCAATGGTTGGTATTGTTGGGTCTTTTCCTTTCAACAGTTGTTTCAGCTTTGACCCTGTGGTTTCTTTGCAGTTTACAGTGACATTCTCAAAAGCAGACGTTGAACCCTGCCCACTCTCTGATTTCATACAATTGTACTCATCTTCCAGGAGCTCCCACAATTCTTCTGTTTCGAAATTTTCCTCCAAGTTTTCTTCACTTTCACATCTTTGCTCATAATCTGACATCACTTTTTTGTTTTCATTTTCCCAAGCCTTTCCCTCTTTCTCTTCCTTCCCCCCCCCCCACCAGAGAACATAGTTGCATGTTTGTTGTTCACCCCAATGCGGTGAATTTTTGGAATATGCAATGGCAAAGGTTTGTTTTTTGCATTTATTGGCTTTTCCAATAAATTCAAAGACAACTCTGATGAGCAAACTGATTGATCTCAAGGTAGTAGCATTGGCAGTGTTACTGTCGTTTCAGTCGCAACAGTTGAAATTTCATGCTGGTTGAGGTTGATTCTTGGCGACAAAATACCAGACATCGATATTTCATCATGATTATTTTTCTTTCACGGGGGGGAGGTGAGAAAGAAGATACAGCTGAAAATGCAGACAATTCATCATCGTGAGCTATAATGGTCAACAGAGGAGGAGGTGTTGTTTTTGATGATGGGAGGGATTTTTTGGGGGATGTCAAGTAATGGTACTTACCTTCCCTTTTTCAATGAAGATGGAGGATGGAGGCAGAGGGCTATTCCTTTTTGATGGATGTAATTGTAATGCGGCTGACCTTGATGGAGATTGGGGTGGTGGCAGCATTGTCAAAGAAACAGTGCCAGGGATTTGCAACTGGGTATTTTTGCCAATTGTTAAAACAATGCCAATGCTCGAATTTTCATTGTTAGAGTCATTTCTCGAAGTTGCTGCATGGGCATGTTGGTTTCCAGCATCAAGTTCATTGGTGTTGGTGGCTTGCATCTTACTCTCGTCGATGCTTTTGTTCCCCTCCCCTTTGAGTTGATGGGAAATCTTTTCTGGCATATTTTGCTCCATTGGCAATCATTGGCAATCGCTAGTTCCATTGGATCTTTTGCTGGATCTTTTTTTTTAGGGTACATTAGGGTAAATATGTATTGTAAAACTACGTAGATTTAATATGTGATTTAGAATTAGGGGTAAAAAATGAAATAAGTCAGATGGGCAATTCTGAAACCCTCTTGTGCTGTCAACAATGCTTGTGTTCAGCACATTAATTGAAAAGGTTCTAATGGTCACATGAGTTATGATTGACGGAACAAATGTTCCTAGCAGTGTTGTAACTAAGTCTATCAAGGTGTCATCACCGAATAAAAAAATAAGTCCGATCTGGGTGGGCCTAAGGTAATTAGGGGATACAAGAGGAATACTTTAGGCAATGTATTTTTTAGGAGACATTTTTTGGATGATTGTTATGTAGACATCATAGGACTTGGTACACATTATAATTGGTCCCATGTTTTCTCTTTATCAGGAGCTTGCAAAGATAGGGATTTTCTATTAATCTTACAACTAGGGGTGTAAGGTAGAGATGATCCAGTTCCAGAGCCCTGAGCTCCAGCGCCCAATCCAGCGCCCAGTAGGTCATGGTATATTTTTTACTCTTGGTATGAATTATACATACACATTTCTCGATTTTTTTATTATTTTTTCTACTTCAAATAGTCACAGCATTTTTTTTGGTCCAAAAATGAAATTATCTAAATTCAAATTTAAAACTATCTCAATTATTTTTTGTCCCCAAAATTTGGAATGTATTTTTTTAACCCAAACACCAACCCCTCATTTTACAGCCCATTATCATGGCAATGGCCAACCAGTCAACCGCCCCTCCACCTTAACGATCCGATTCGGTTGCTCGCCACCCCGCCCCATTCTCACCCCTCCATCTAAACACCACCCCAACATTAATCCACCACATGCTGCGATCGCGGCGCCCATTGCTACACCGCGTCGATCGAATTAAATTTTAAATCCAAAGCACTGTTGGCAGCGCCGGCATTGTCATTGTCAAGACCCGTTCGTCCGTTGGCGATGACACCACCGCCACACTCCATTCACCGTGTCAAGATCTTTTCAAAGGTGATTGTGGATGATAGTGGCAACAGAGACCGTGGGGACGCCCTCGAACGATCGCGGCAATAGAGATAGCCACGGACAATCGTAGCGATTGAGACGGCCTCGGACGATCGTGGCCGTGGAGACGCCGCGGACGATCGTGGCTGTGAAGACTTGGCTTAACAACATTGTGACGATGTTCACGGTGTACCGCGGGGGGAGGGTGATGGAGATGGCCACGATCGTGGCAACGGAGATGGTCACGTTCGTGGCAACGGAGAAGGCCACGGACGATCGTGACCTTGGAGCGGTGGGAAAGACGATCGAGATGGAGAAGGTGTAATTGACAATGACGATGGAGATGGACTGCTTGACGGACGAGATTGACGGCGGAGCCACCAAGCTGGTGGCAAAAAGAATACAACAATAAACCGTCGCATGCAATGGAAATCTGAACGCAAGCCAATCGGATTGAATTTACGTATCGTGAATCTCCGGGCTTGCGGTGTCGGAAAGTACATGGTTGGTACAATGCCAACCAACCACCCTGCAAACATTATTCCACCAAAAACACATTGCAATTATTTGGTCCGTTTCAATCATTGGGATAGCCATGTCTTCATTTGACCAAAAAATCTAGTAGTTAAAAGTAGTTATTTTAATCAATAATAAAGCTAGAGATTCCCATCAAAAAGGCTCATCAACTCCAAGAGCATTGAGAGTGATGTAGCAATTCCTATTAATTAAAATCTTGCAGTGTTTTGTGCTAGGAATCTTTACTAGCGTTTGTGCTAGTTATTAAATTATCTAGCATTTTTTACTAGATAGTTAAATGTGTATGTTTTTATTTCACCAAGTCTAAAATTATCTAGTGTTTTTTACTAAGTACTAGCTCCTTTTTTGTTGATACCTTTGTCAGTTTGGCGCGTGCATGCACTAATAATACCTACTCCTACTTACTTAGTATTGTAGTACATCATACCTACATCATCATGACACTCTGTGCGCATAGTTAAGAAGGCATGGTACCATACCTACCTACCTACGTAACTAGCCACCTAACCTTGTTGGTATTATTCTACTCTAGTAGTAAGTACTACATAGGCATAGTATGTATGATGTGGCATAATATTATCATGAATTGCATTTTCATGCGCATGCATGCATGCATTAAAAAAAATAGGAGTAACAAAGAAGGGGATTTTGGTCTGTCCTTGAACGGATGATACAAAAATGATTGAATGAAATAAGAAGGTGTGCAAAAATACTGATTGTGTTGGATTGTGCTGAAAAAAAGTGGGCGCTGGATTGGGCGCTGGAGCTCAGGGCGCTGGAACTGGATCGTCTCTTACTATAGTAAAAATTGGCAAACAGCAGCTCCGAGCTTCAGTCTCCTAAAAGAACACAGCTGTACAAAAATTGTAAAAAATAAGTATCTTGCTACTTACTTACCTTTCTTGAGTTAGTGACTGGTGCATGCATGCATGACTGGTTGTGCAGGCAGAGTAATCAAGCATGAGAATAATGACAGCTGTAGGAAACATACCAAGTAATTCAAAAATTATTATGCTTCACTTTGCTTTTAAGTTCCAATACAAATCCTTTTCAATACTTCTAATGTTAGTACTCCTCATTAGCATCACTGTTATCAAAAAAATGGTTAGCTCATGCACTAAAAAATGTGCACTCATTAATAAAAGTGCACTCATTTTTTTACTTTTCTAATAAAAAATGTCAAATAATGTTTACTTTGTTGCAATCAGTTTTGTATATTGTGAACTAGATGTATCTTAAACTTTTCAAGCATAGTTTTTTTTAGGAATGATCTCTATCTCAAATAATCACAAATGATCACCAATGATCATTAATGGCCATTATTATGCATATATAAAATGTTAATGACCAAAAATGGAGACAAATGATCATGAATGACCACGATTGACCATGAATGACCATAAATGACCATAAATGACTGAAAAAGACCACAAATGACCACAAATGGCCATGAATAACCAGGAATGACCAATTGTATTCATTAATGACCATCATTGAATGAAATGACCGCTAATGACCAATTGTAATTATTGATGGCCAAAAATGACTGGAATGGAGAGTAATAGCTAGAGATCACAAATGATTACCATTAATGACCATTTATGATGTCAAATGACTACTAATGACCATTTTTCCAAAAATGATCATAAATTGCCTCTGATGGTCATGAAAGACTAATCATGACCAATGACGACCAAAAATGACCATTTATGAGGCTTATGACTTCTAATGACTTTTTTCAAAAAATGACCACTTTACCATTAATAACCACAAGTGATCAATCATGACTAATAATGACTTTTCATCACCTTATTGAACTTGAGTTGCATTTTACTGACCCTGATCATCAAATTAAAAAAAAAAAATTGAAAAGGCCAAACCTGCAGTTTCTACTACTTTATTGACCACAACAGCTTGTTGGCATTTTAGTGTCTTCTTTGTATTGTACCATATACATACATAAAATAATAAATATAAAAAATAGTCGAAAAAACCAAAACAGCTGTTCCAATCACAATTTTACTGCTTTTTACTGCATATTTGAACTTGGCCACATCTCAGCCGAATGGGACGACGATGGCATCTGCAGCTGGCTGCCGCCACGAATCTCATTCGGCGGGTTGTTCAGAGCAATTAGAGTCAGGGCTTGAGTTCAAAATAAAAATCTAGAACTACATAGGTTGTCAAAACAGCCTTCAGGCCCTGACTCCAACTGGAGCTCAGTCTATACAATCGTATTGACTTAGCACCATGGCAATGGATCTCAAATCCGACGCCTTTGCTGCCATAGATGCCAGGGCCCTCAGCACGCCCCAAATTTGTTACCTGTTTGCACAATAAACATCTAAAAATATAATTTGTTATCAATTAGCTCTCAGATAATGAAATTGAGCCACTCAGGGCACTCCAAGGCACCAACCTTGGCATGGGAGACGGCGGCATCTCGCTGTGTTGCTGCCTCTCGCCCTCAAGAAAAACATGATAAATTTCATTAACTAACTGCATAATCATCATCTACATTCTATGCACTTTACATAATACTACTCAGGTAACAAACTCAATAAACTGAAAAGCTAAGCCAGAATATACAGTAAAACTTCCTTTGAAATCCTATCTTACAACTTTTTTACTGATGCATGAAACTAGACTTAAAAATATAACTCAAAAAATGGAAGAATTTTTTTTTCAGCTTTTGCGATTCTCATTTTGCATGATTTGGATCCATGGTTGGCAATTGCAATGAGCAAATTGGATGTGTTAGTTTATAAAATGCAAATAGAATAAAATACAAACTATCTTAAGGCACAATATAATCATATGATGAAATATGACGTAACCAACAGGATCGTCCTGAAAGCAAATTCTCCAATCAGCATCAAGAACATCACTTTACTGCAAATACAAGGTCTAATTGATATTAAAAGTGAAAGTGACAGTCAACTGAAGATTTAAAGTCCACAACTTTACATTGGGTGTTAGTACCAATTTTAATAATGCTAAATTTATTTCAAAAGATGAAGCTTTCTTCCTAGAATTGCATCCTATTACAATTACTCTTGCAAATTAAAAATGTTGTTTGAAGGGGGTTTCTATCTGTTGCCCAATTATTTGATACATTACCAATTTTTCAAACTAATGTGTCCATGAGTTAATGCTGAGTTAAGGGCATCAAGAAAAACACACATAAATGAAGGTGTATTAAATATGTTTGGTGACAACCTTTCAAACCTCCAGGTATAGCTGGTAAAGTCATACAAGCCACTGGTCTCAGATGAAGAGCTGTGACATCAGGAGTCATCGAGCTTAAGCAAGTATTGCCGTGCAGGGTAGTAGTGAGAAGCTCAAAAGGGGTTAAGATTCTCCGTGGCAAGATTGATAGGAGAACACCAGCTCAATTGAGCTTGATGGCAGAAAAACAAGCAAGCAATTTAGAGCAATGAGTTGCACTCACAATCTTTCCAGAAGTGAGTGCAAGACATTGTAGGGCTGGCCAAGTGATAGGACTGGCAAAGACAATGGTGTTGATGCCAGCTGCTTGAACTCCACCAAGTTTAATTTTGTTTGCTTGCTTCTGTTTGGTTATTGCATATGGATCTCCAGCTCATTGCCATACCTATCAACCCTTCTCCACGGTGCACCACGTTTTTGATCGCATCTCTGCAGTTCTACGGGTCACTTGTTTTGCCTCAAATTTTTGCTGTGGCTGTTTGCTTTCTTTGGGCGCAATCTCCTGCGCACCACATCATCCACACCATCCGCAAAGTACAGCGTGGTATCATCGTTTGTGTGGCTTCACATGCCAGTCCGCTTTGTGGCACTCTGTTCAGTTTCACGTCTTCCCCTGTCACCTTGGCTCCTTATCATTCCCCTTTTCACATTGCTTTGAGAGCACATGGTTGGTGGCTGGGTCCTTCAGAACTTGGTGAACTCCTTCCTAACGACTTCTGAATGGAGTTCAATGTATATTCCCAACCGCTTATGATTTTTGAGTCTTTGGGGTTTCAAGCCTTCATCCTCCTCCCCCATGTTCATCACGCCTTTGTCTTGAACGCTGCGTGGTAAACAGTGCTTGCCTTTTTGTTCACCAAACTCCCTTTGGTCATGCGACTGACAGTTAGCGCCTGCACTCCTACCGGCCTTCTCCTTTACGTCTATTGGCCTGGTGCATTCGGCAACACCTGGAACTTCCCTATAGTCCATTGGAAGGACAATGGTCACATCAGGCGTTTCTCTATCATCGCCCCTCTGGACTCTGGTGCCTGGCTGGGGCCACCTACTGTCACTCCTGTGCACCCTCCTATATTCGACCCACCTTCATCCTTGTGATTTGCTTCGTTTGTGCTTTCAAGTTCCTCCCTTTTATTCCATTCACTTCACCCCTTCTCACTCTCCTCCACATTGTCTTCCCACTTAGCTCCTCCACTTTTCTTTTCAACACAATGGTCCAAAAATCTACCTCACCATTGTCTCTGGAGGCATTGGGGGCTGCGCTTGATTCTACTTTTGCGCTCCTACCTTCTTCCGCGGTCTCAGGGATTACACAGACCTCTCCTTGAGTATGGTCCAATCGGACCCCGTCTTTGACGGTTCAGGTGAGGGGGGGTTTTGGTTATGGTACTCGCGTTGCTTTTATCAAGAATCATGTGCCTATTGTGAAGATTTTGCCTGAGGACATGGGGGTTTGTTGTTTTGGGTATGTTGGTGCTGCTAAGGATCAATTTTGCTTAGCACCAATTGAACCGGACAAGAAGGATTGCGGCATTGGGGCTCATTCGTCTCGCTCTTTGGCCAAGGTCAATCTGGTTGCGGCCCACACGTACTATGCTCCTGCTCAGCAGCACCAAAAATGTGACATTGCCTTTTGTGAGCCCTGCATTGGTGTTGATCAGGTACCTGCGGGTATGATTGATGAGTTTTTGTCACACTACACCTCCGAGGAATGGATGAGGTTGATCGCCTTTGCAAGGGATAACGATGGGTCCACCGGGGCCCCTCTTGGCATCTCATCAGTGATAGTCAAAGATGCCCCTGTTATGTGGCAAGCCAAAAACTGAAGACGGGGATCCCCAAATGTTCTCTGACCATTCAGTTCCTTCTTTAGATCTGGAATCAGCTGCTGCTTCTGTCCTGTCAATGTTTTACAGACGGGAAGAGATTGATGTGGAGGATGATGAAAAATCTTGGATACTCCCAGTGAAGTCTCTGCAGGGTTTGGTGGATCAGCTTCTAGACATGTTTAAAACCCTTGCAGAACAGTTGCCAAAGGCCAGTGAGCACACCCACTCAAATCTTAAGTCTACCGTTGATGTTCTGGCTTACACTCTCAAGGATCTGCAAGATAAACAGTTTGAAATGACATGTGTTCTTGGCGAGTCAGTCACTTTGCGGGACACTTATGGCTCTCTTGTAGGGGCCATAGAAATGTGCCTTGAGGATGGAGCCCGCATTGCTGACTTGTCAACTTTCAAGGACAACGCTACAACAGATATTGCTTCAATGCAACAGCATCTTGGGGCTCTGATTGAAGAAATTGATGGGGTTGATGCCAAGATGACTACGGCTGTAATGATGGGCACACGCTCACAATCCACAGCCATGGCAAAGCTGCAGGCTTGAGTGGAACGCATGTTAGAGTCCGTTCGTCCAGTGTCTTTTACCCCCTCCACCACCAGTCAGCGACCGAGCTCTTCCTCTGGTTCCAGAAGACAGAATACCACCGTCTTCCATGTCCCGCCTCCTCCCCCACCCCATAATCATCATGTGGCTAGAATGATACTCACCAGCCTCAGGACTCCAACACCCCTTCAGTTAACAAACTGATTGGATCCGTCCGTCTTTTGCAGCAGGAGATGAAGGAGCTCAGGGAAGCCGTTTCTGAGAAGGAGGTAAAGTTTGGAAACTACTCATGGCCAAGCTTCGCTGCCCTCAGGGCAGATCTAGCTAAGGAAATGCCTGGAGGCAAAGGTTTTGCAGCTTTCACCAATCCCTGCTCAATATTCTTGCATGAAATTGCAGAGGACCTCTCGGACGAGGCCCATGTCAACCTCCTTAATAGATTCCAGGTGGCTTGAACCACCAACACCACTGAGTGTTCTTATATTGCAAGTTTCGAGCGTCGATACCTGTCTGCCTACACTGGCAAGACATCTACTATTGAACTCAACAAGCCCATTGACGCTATGTCTACTGTCGAGAAACGGATAGGAGAGCATGGCCTGGATGGCAGTTAAGATCAAATCAGGAGGGGTTTGAAGTCTGCCAACAAGTGCTTGGAGGTCTACATAGCTGATTATGTACCTGAAGGAAAATTTGCCGATCTGGCAAGAGCTATGGGGGGAAAGTCCGTAAAGTTTCACAAGGATATGGCCGCTCATTTTGATGACGAGTATACTAAGCTTACCCAGCTCAAAATTCCTGCGGCACAATGCTTGCTCTTAATCACTGAGCAGTTCAAGCTCATCGCCAACTCCTTACAAGATGTGCGGAAACTGGCTAAGAAGTTTTCTGCGTTCACTCCTCTGGTGGATCTCTTAGCTTGTTATCTTCATGCTACACTGAAGTGCCACGTGGTTATGGATGAGTTCGTATTGAAGCACTTCAGGTACCATCCAACCATCTGGGCTGTGTTCATTTGCTTTCTCACCAAACAAACTGGAGAAAATGTGTCAGATAGCTTGAGCAGAAAATTGTCCACGATGCAGATAAAATTGGACAAGTTGAAAAAATTAGTGGACAAGAGGGTTGAAGAAGTTTCTGGTTCAGTGTCTTCCTTGGATTCAAAAGTGAACGCCATCGTCACCAAAAACAGCCTTAAAAAGTGACAATGGGCCCCGCTTGTTTGGCAACTGTGCCAAAATTTTTCAGCCCAGTTGTTGGTGTGCGGCCTCCTTTTCCATTCTGTGTTGTGTCTCAGGGGTGGCCCTCGTGGCTGATTGTTTGTCTGGAGTTGGGATTGCCCTTGGTGGGGGCTTACTTCCCCCCACGTTTACATTGTTTCTTTAAGCCTCCATTAAGTGGAAATACTAAATGGCAATCATTAGTGCAATTTGAGAAGTCTGAGCATCAAGTACCTTGTATTTATTTGGTTGCAGGACTGTTGCAATTTCTACAAAATGCTATGAGTTCTATGTGGGATTTGGCTTGTGCTATTTACGGGGCTGAAGTCTGCTTCAAGGAACTTTTGTTTCCATGGCTTGGTGACATGCATCAAAAGATCTGGGCCACATTCGTTCAATTAGGCCTCACTGTTTATCTGGCTAAACATGGTGAATTTGGAGGCGCCACTAACAGGGCACATGTGCTGGGTTTGGGTGCTCATTTGTGCTCTCCAAATTCTTTAACGGTTCCTCCAAACGTAGCCCGTAGGCTGAAGCACTTCCTCTCACCAACAGTCCCGATACCTTGGTCCTTGACACCCCCATTTTCTCTGCCAGCTTTACTGGATTCTGGTTCAGTGCCTCTATTGTCACATGAAGGGTTTTTGCAGAAAGAAGATGTTCTATGTGTTCATCGGCCCCAAGCTCATGTCTTGGCTCCATCCGTGTATCATCCGGGTTGTCGTGTGCCACTACCTCTCACTCTTGAGGAGCTGTGTCACATCTATGATCTCCCACTTCACTTCGACTCCCGTCTTCGATTGCCTGGACGCAGTGATAGACTTCTCCCATTTTTGGATGCTGTTCCTCTTAATGTTGCTACCTCTGTGGTCAGGCAACTTTGGAATTTTTCTCTGGGGGGGTCAGTTTCATTTTCTACTAACAATGTATCTGTGGGCTCGCCTTCAGACATTGATGATGATGGCATCAATTCTTGTGACTTGCAAGAGTCCATGCTGGATCTCATCCCTCAGGCTGACAGGTCCTGCTGCGATAGTTCTGATGATGACGATTCCACACCTTCCATGTCCTCTCTCCTCAGTTGGGGCTCTCTCTCTTCAACGTCCTGGGACTTGTGGGATGATGATTTTACTGTGGGTCTCACTCCTAGTCACAATGACTACAGTGTTTCCTCTGAGTGTGACAATGATGACAGCTGTTGTGTTGACGGTGCAGATCATTCAAACAAAGGAAACAATGAGGATAGTTTGGTATTGTCCACCTCAACCCTAGTGGCAGCAAAATCTGCTCCCCACCCTTGGCTAACTTCTCACCTATTTGAGGTGGGACAGAGTGTATCATGCTTCCTGGTGGATGAAACACAAGTTGGTCGAATCTTAAATGTGCAGCATCCGTTTTACTGCTTCTTATTTGGAGATGACAGACAGATGCAGGTGCATGGTTCTGCTCTGAGCTTAGCCACAAGTGACCTGACTATGACAGCTCCATTGGAGGCCATCCGATCTATCAAAAGCTCGCCCGCCGCACACCCCGCTTGACTGCCCTCTGTCCTATATGAATTCAAGAGGAGGGAGGCTCAGCATTGTATTTAACAGGACAAATCTTTTGCCAAAGCCACCAAGGCTGACGATGCAGGGGTTCCTGTTTTTCTTTGGAAAAACAAGATTGTTCCGGACAGAGCCACCTAGTCTGAAGCGGCTGTACTCAACGTGTTGCACTCCTGGGTGCTTTGCCATTACAGAAGAAACTTGTTTAGGGATTGTTGCAAGCATTTGAGCTGCAAATTTGGAAAGGAATGGTGGGATCTGCCGCGGGTCAAAAAGTCAATGTTGGAAGATGATCTGGTAGCAATGCAGGACATTCTTTGGTATGCTTGTAAAGCTACCTGGTTTTAGCATCTGGCTGGCTCAAGACTTCACTATTTTAGGTTCCCTGAGCGTTTCCAGGACGAGGCCCAAATTGGCTTGCCTGTATTTTTTGATGCCCTGGGCCCTGAGGTGAGACAGCGGCAACTGTACATCCTTGACGAGGGAGTTAGACAGGCAGTCAGAGACAAGGTCATGAAAGTCATACTTAGGAGGTATCTAGTGGCAGCCCGGGGAAGGTTACGATCTTTGATAAAGTATTTTGCAGTCCCAAAGGGCAAGAACAACATACACATGGTGTATGATGCAATGGCAAATATGTTGAATGACAAGGTTTGGGTGCCTCCCTTCTGGCTGCCCACCATTGATACTATTCTGAGGGCTTTGGATGATGAGTCGTGGATGACGGATTGGGACATTGGAGACATGATTCTAAACTTTTCGCTGCACCCACGGGTGTGGCCTTTTGTGGGAGTTGATATTGGGCCTTTGTTGAATAAAGGGGAGGACACCCTGGGAAGGTGGTATCATTTGGTCCGAAACCTGATGGGGTTCTCTCCTTCCCCCAATAAGTCAGTCAAAATGGCCTTGGTGGTGGAGGAGGTTATCAAGGGTGACAGGAAATCAGAATCTAATCCTTTCCAGTGAGATACTTTGCGGCTTAACCTGCCTGGGGATCCCCAATACAAGCCAAACCTCAGCTGGATCTCAAAAATTTGGCTTAATGGAAGGATAGTCTGTGACCTTTTCACCTTCATGGATGATGAGAGAGAACTTGCTTGGGAAGTGGGCAAGAGTGTGGCCAAAATTCAAAGTTATCTAGGCATTCAGGACGCCAAGAGGAAGGTCAGGCTGTGCAGTCAGTGGCCCGGAGCTTGGGTTGGAGAAGTGGTACATATCATTCCTGGTCTGGGTGTGTGCGTTCTGGTGTCGGAAGAAAAGTGGACTAAGATGAAGTTGATTCTGGATAAATGGAGGGAGCAGCTGGAAAGGGGTGACAAGGTGGTGTGCCACAAGGATCTTCAATCCGACAGAGGATTCCTGGTTTATGTCACCCGCACTTATCCAGCTATGGATCCCTACCTTAAGGGTTTCCATCTAACACTGGAGATGTGGAGGGGTGGAAGAGATGCGGAAGGGTGGAAACTGAAGAACGGAAAAGCTGTTGCAGCAGAAGACATTGGGCGCCACCCACCTGGCAAATTGAAGGAGGAGCTGGACGATGATTCATTGCAGGAAATTGTTCTGGACTTCTAACTTGGTCAACAGGGCCTCTCCCCCAACTCCTATGCTCCTGTGGATGGGCTCACCCCGGTGGCTCCTTGGTGGCATGAAGACCTTCGAGCATTGAGGCACTTGGCAGCAGTGGATTCTCCGCCTTTGAGGGTAGTCCGGCCATCTTGTGTGTTTGAGGCAGTCTATGGATTTGTTGATGCCGCTGGGACCGGCTTTGGGAGTAGTGTTGCCGGAACTCAAGGGACGTGATATCGTTTGGGTGTTTGGGGACATGATGAAGAAGGAGAGAGCTCTAATTTTAAAGAGCTCCTCAACCTTGTTAAAACTGCAGAGGAGGAAGCTATGGGAGGGAGACTTTGGAATGCAGAGTTCTTCATTTTTACTGATAACTCTACGACGGAAAACTGTTACCATAAGGGGAGTTCATCCTCAATGTTGCTACACAACTTGATACTCAGGTTGAGGCATCTGGAGTTGACTTATAGCCTTACTATCAATTTGGTGCATGTCTTGGGATCTAGAATGATTGCTCAAGGAACCGACAGCTCCTCCCGAGGCTTCCTGCTCGAGGGTGTCATGAAAGGGGAGAATATGCTCAACTTTGTGGATTCAAACAAAAGAGTGTTGGGAAGGTCTTCATTGTTACTGGAATGGATTAGAGATTGGACTGAAAAACCCACACTGGAGGCGTTGGAACCAGCCCAGTGGTTCGAGGAAGGACATGGGATTATTGGAGGCCGGAAGGATGCTCTGGACATGTGGGTTTCGAATCACAAACTAAAGCATTGTCTTCATTTGTGGGCCCCACCCACTGCAGTTGTAGATGTGGCACTTGAGGAGCTTTTGAAAACTCATCTTAAACGCTCTGGTACTTTCCACATTTTTCTGGTGCCTAGACTTATGACACCTCACTGATGTTGCCTGTTTAATAAGGCATCTGACTTTGCTTTTGAGGTTCCCCCATGTACTAACTATTGGACGTCTCACATGCACGAATCTCTATGGGTTGGCGTAATGCTTTCTCTTCTTCACTTTAGCCCGTGGTCCCTCAAGCAAGCTCCAATGTTGGTGGAGGTGGGGAGGGAGTTGGGTGAAGTGCTTCTGGAAAGTGAAACTCATGCGGGGAATATTCTGCGCAAACTTTTGCAGCTCCCAAAGTGGCTGGCCTCCTTGTTGCCAGACATGGCACGATGAGTGCTACACATGCCTGGCTAAAGGCATTTACCCAATGTCTCTAGTTAAGGACGGCGCGGGTAACAAGTGGCACACTCAACAGGCAAGGGAAGATCGAGTCAACCTAGGAGTAGCTGGCGCTCATGTATGTATGTCATTCCAATGCGAGATTTGTTGGATGCGTAACCTGAAGGGTCGAGACCCGTGCCCAAAGGATGATGCTTATATGGCTACACTCCGGCGTGCAAACTTAGATGCAATAGCAGGCAAAGCCAAAGGCACCATTTCAACACATCTAGATGATACCCAGCGGGTGTTGGCAAATTGTGCACAGATAAATAAGATCCTATCTCTCCCTTCTCACGGCCCGTTTCCGCTGGAAGACCTTGTTGGCATGAGCATGGCAGTAGATATGCTTCAAAAGACTCTCACTGCTCAAGGAAGGATTGGAAAGCAGATCCAGTTTGACACAGTGCAAAAAATACAATCAACTTTCTCCAAATCTTGGAATTCCTTGCCTCTGGGTGTTATGGAAGGCTCTTCCTTTGCCAAAGGTATGGATAAGATAAGATTGACTTTGTGCCCTATGCAGTCTGAGTGGTTTTCCGATTTTCTGAGTGGACTGGAATATCGCATGGGTTTTGAGACACAGTCCAATAAACCCCTCTCCATCCGTGCTGTTGTGAAACTATTGGAAATCATTAAGGCCAACTTAGAAGAAGCCCCCCTGCTAGAATGTCATCAACTAAGTAAGTATGGGGCTTTCTTCGCGGTCTTAGCCTCAGCCTCATTGCGAGGGTACAAAGGCTTTTATACCAATCTGGCAGGGTTGCGGAGGTACATATGGCTTGGACAGGACGGTACTCTGCCTCAGAACATCAAGGGGGAGTGGACCAAGAAAGAGGCAGATAACCTTCCCTACGTCATCCTGTGCCTCATGGCCAACTTCAAGGATGAGAATGGCATGGACCACCACAATATTGGGCTTGCAAATGTCACTATGTCAGGCATAAAAACGCGTTGATGGATTGAGGAATTGATCAGCATGTGTGAGGCTGAGGGACATATCGATGGACCTGCATTCGCAAAATCTAATGGAGAACTAGGTCTATCTGTTGATTATGATGGAATGCTATGATACTATCTGAAAAGAATACAGGAAGACTTCCCAGACTTGATATCTCCAGAAGAGGATGTTGATTCCTCCTTTGGAATCGGCCGCACCTTTCGAAAGTCTGCAGAGAATCGAGCCAAACAGGCAGGTTTGAGAGCAGACATCCAGGATACCATGAATAGATGGAGGACTGTCGAAAGTGCTCAGGGTGTCAACCCAGGCACAAAATGCAACAGTTGTATTTGGTCCCAAACATTTTACTACCAGTTACTTGGCGCTATTCCTATGCTCAGTGAGGCCCTGGACCTGGCCCTCTGTGGGAAAACTGAGTGCAACCAGGAATAGGTCGAGTGTAGATACCTCACCCTGAGAGAGGTCATGGAGGGTTTTGGAATAGTAACTTCTGAATCTGAAATAACAAGGTTGGCTTAAATGATTAGGAACTTTCAAGACTGATAGGGTCCCCGATCCATGCTAACTGCAGTAGATTCTACGAGAAGTTTGCACTTGCGCTCTCCATGGCTACAGCTGGTGGACGGGCTTGAATATGACCAAGAGACAGTTGTTTGGCGTCTTCATTCAGCTTCTGGATTTCAGGATTGACTTACTCATGTTTTCATATACAACAAGAATAGTCCCGCTTCCTGTTGACTAAGGATCTTAATCCTCAGCAACTAGGAGATGAGAGTCACGGTCCATATCTCACGAAGGATATGTTGATGTAGGTTGTCCTGTTTGTACTGAGTGAAGCTCTTTAGCTAAAAGTGGTCAAATGTTATTCGACCAGTTTGGTGATCTGTAGATTAGTTGCTCCCATAGCTTAACCTTTCAAACCTCCAGGTATAGCTAGTAAAGTCATACAAGTCACTGGTCTCAGATAAAGAGCTGTGCCATCAGGATTCATTGAGCTTAAGCAAGTATTGCTGTGAAGGGTAGTAGTGAGAAGCTCAAAAGGGGTTAAGATTCTCCGTGGCAAGATTGATA
>JALLOT010001803.1:0-14099 GCA_036939595.1 Thalassiosira livingstoniorum | reverse complement strand
TAGTACCTTGCTCATTTTTTGTGTAAAAAAAAAAGAAAAACTTGGGAATCTGATAATTGGCATATCAGATTTTCTGTGAACCAAAAAAATTTTACCAAATGCAGTTTATTTTCATCTGGAACTTCTAATCATGACATTTCTTATGTGGGGAGCTTCTTTCTCAGGATCTTGTACAAATTAGTGCACAAACCAGCATAGTTTTATTTGCCTCAATTATTACTATGGAATAAAGTATCGGTTTATAACTTGATTTGTGGTAGATCCTGAGATATAAGCTCACCACTATGGTGTCTAAATATTCTACGCTATAGAATAATATTATTCTACACTGCTTGGAATCAATAACAAAATTAACCTAGGGTAACATATTGGGTATTTATCTTGTTCAATCTATCAATGAATTTGAAGTGCCTTAAGTAGGCTGAAATATTTTTTTTCAATCACACCCCATCTGCTTCTGCCCTGGTTGATCCTGCAGTACCATGTATACATGCATACAACATACATACATACAACATACATACATAATACCCCCTTCAGAAATATTTACCTCTCTCTCTATCATCCTAGATCACTTAGTAATTACTGAATACAACAAGATTTGAGTACAGAGAGGAGTGTCCTTTTGATCAAAATTTGTTCCCTCCTGTACATCAATAAAATGGGTGACAATCTATTTGAATTGTATTGCACATAAATGCTGCTACATCATTACAAAAATCATCTGTAACTAGTTACAAAAAATGTAAACAGCACCTTCAAGACTATTTTTTCTCCTTGTGGTGACTATCATGTATTCCTTTGCCTCCTAGAGTTGAAAGAATTCCACCTTTGACAACTGATTCATCTTCAAAACCAAAACTAAATGCTACTTCTTGGAGATCAATAGGAAAGTCAACCACCGATCAACACCTTGATGGTCTTGTTCCAAGGATGAAACTCTTTCTTTGGCTTTGAAATACAGCCTGGATTGGTTCATATTCCTTCAATACCATGTACAATCCTGTTGTCATTGCTTCCAATGCAAATCAGCTTTTTGTAATCATATGCTGATTAATTTCAATGAGGAGTGGTTCATGAGATCGTCTACTCTTTCTGAAAACAGGAGACTTTGTTCTCAATAGGAAGTGGAGGTTGGGAGATTGACCCCAAATCTTTTAATGATAAGACTTCAGACAGGCTTTGTCTTGGCCATTATTTCATTGAACATTATTTAATGGTTTCTGTCAAGGGTACTTGTTTTCTTATCCTCATTCAAGGATCAGATTATGATTCTTTGTTTGCTGGTCTTGGTGCTGCTGTTGAATATGGACAACAACTGGAGATAGTCAAAATTTTGGGTAGATCCTGCATTTGCATCATGGGACGCATTTTGCATGACACCATGAACCATCAAATTATTCATGGATTTGACACTAAAACTTATACAAGTGCTTAACTCTACAAAAACATCATCAAAAAATTGTTTCACTGTATCCTTTGATGACAAATACCTTACTAAAACATTGTTCTCTTGGCATTGGATTGTTGAAAATCCATCATCTATCATGTTTTTTGGATCACCCATCAATGGAAAACAATTTTTTGGCCATTTGTTCCATCCTCAATCCAATCCAAGTCTTTCCATCTTTTTTATGCTATTCAATCATGAAGTCACGGGTGATCTTGTTCTACTTTGGCTCTTTTAAACTCTTGTGCATCAAGACAGATCAATTTTCTTCAAACATCGTTCAACAAAAACATATTGAAAGAGCAAAAAGAGCTCAATCTACTAAAAGATGGCTTCCACAAACAGATAAAATATTTTTTGCAAAGCTTGATTTGACATTCAGGGAATTGTTTGAAAAATGCTTCTCTACTTTTGATGATTATTTGATGCCACTATTAGGGCATGATTTCTTCAAACTGTTCATTCACAACACACCAAAAATATTTGAAGTAATTTGGACATTTATTTGTCCACTTGGGGGCATGAAAGACATTTGGGGAGAACACCTTACAAGATGCAGGAAGTTTTCTTTCTTTTGTTGCTGATTGCAAGAACATCTAATCCACAGTTGAAAGTTTACTGGACTTTAGTTCAGTCTACTGCAAATTTTGTCTTGGGGGTTAGATAGAGGGCACAGAATGCAAACAGTTACTGGGGGTGCACTATATCTTTGTGGTGTTGTACTGCAAAGTTGATGGAGATGATAAAGGATCTGTAATGAAAGATATTCAACCTTCTTTCCAATGAAAACATTGTGTTCTCTTACAGCAACTATCAGCAAAATCAGTATTTACTTTATCAGAGAGCTTTTCAATAATCTTCTTTCTTGAACCAACAATGTGACCCACAGAGTGTTTGAATTCACTAATACTACCTTTGACTCTTCCTATTCTAAATTGACTTTTCATGACCAATCAAGTCCTTCACCTTGGGGGATACCTAAATTCAAATCAATTGATGTCAACAATCCTGCTTCTTTCTTTTGTAGCAAAACTTTTTTCTTCCTATGTAGTTAATGGTGCACATCCATTGAAAATAAATTGACATCTTGGAAATTAGGATGTCATAAAAAATAGATTTTTGTTGGATTTTAACTTTGAGCAGATTAAATAGAGAATCTCTTGGTGGTTTTTGCCATTGGTTTGGCTGTGGTGCCAATTTCGTCTATGTGGTAGTGGTACCATAGGGTACAAAATAAAAATATTAACATTGAGCTCTGAAAATAGTACTTACAGTGATTTGTTCAACCGAAGCTTAGTGTCCCTCAAGAGATTGCATAGTTTTATCTCACCTTCAACCTTGAGGGGCAATGCACAACAGCATGGACCATGTCAGGACAGCTGCACAATGTTTGCTGCCTGCCTATCACTCACCATACCAGCTACAGTGAGGCCAGTTTCTGGCACAATGATTTCAGAAGGAGGAATGAAGCATATGTAGATTCTGGTGCATTGCATGGCAGTAATAAAATGAATACCAGGAGCAGGATGAAAGGAGATATTACAAAAGTGACAATAATTTTGGACAATTTTAAAATGACTAGCATTATGTAGCAAAATTTGTCTGTGTTCAGAATAATTCTTTTGTTAATTACAGTAACATTTCTACAGACATCTCATACAAAATATAGTTACCAAATGTGATTGAAATTTTGATTTTAGCCAGTTTTAGCAAAATTACTAGTAAATTTACATGGGCACATGAGAATGATAACCTAACAGATTTATACCAGTTCTATGCAACTCTATGCATCTGCCACTGGCATGGCAGTCCTCAATGATACAACCATAATCCCCATGGAAGACAGGGATATTCAATCCTCCCATTCCAGTGCATTCTCTGCTTACATTCTTGTTTTATTTTTGCTTTAGTTCCCTATTAGTTAATTTTATTTGCCTGTAACTGGTTAAATTAAATTCAGCATGATTCATACAAAGTGATAGTATCAGCAAATTCAGCCAAAAATCTGCCAAAAATAATACACTTCTAAAATAAAAAATCATTATTGGCTGTCTGGAACCTCTGGTAACAGTGTTGGTTAGCCCCACACTGATGGACAGACAGAAAGGGGTGGGGTGTTTTGGAGGCAATAACTTATTATTTTAAATCACTATATTTTTAGTTTCTAAGTCCTCTTTTGAGGCAGGGTTGTTGCTGCTGTGTTCCAAAGATTGTTTTACATAAGCCTTTTTTTAACTGTAATATGGTAGAATAGAGTGCTTTCCATGATCATTCAAAAATTCTAAACTGTCTTACTTAGGCAATAGTAAATTGAATCAACCATGCAGAACTAATAATATCCTATCTTTTGTAGCATATTAACACCAAACAATAAGATTCTAATTAAGATCAAATTGAATAAAAAACAACATGAAAAATGCTAACTGACTCCATTGTCTCTGCCTTCAGTGTGGTCAGGAAGGGACAAGTTAATCACCCTTGAGATCTAACAAACTGCTGGCCTTTGCAGGCAGAGGATGGGAGATTTTTATCATCCCCTGTGATTTTACCCCAGTTGTGATATTTTCATATCTTTTTTCTACATGGCAGACTTCAGGACTTTTACATTTCAATCATTTGAAATATGTACTCTAATTTATGAGAGATATTAAAAGAAAAAGAGTATAATATATAAAATGAATGTAATTTATTTTGTGTTGTCTTTGCATTTTTTTATTTGACATCACAAATTGCAAATAGGTACAATCATAATAAAATACAAACTAGTTTGCATTTCCAATGCACATGTAATCCTTATTTGCACAAGCTTCTACTGAACTGGAAAATTATCACTTCAACCTTGGGTACTTGTTTGATACACACCAATTTTTCAAACATTTTGTGTTCACAGGGTAACACTTATGTGTTAATCTCTTGATTTCTGAGCTTTCTCAAGTAGAAACATATCATCACCAGGTTTGTCAATGTGAATTCATATATCAACAACCTTAAACCCTAAACTTCCTTTCTGAAATATTGTAATATTATTATGGCTTTTCTACAGGTGATTCTTGAGAGTAATTATTCCATTGGACAAAATTATTTTCCAATGGGGAGTCATCATCAATGATTGGATTACTACAGTATTATTTAAAAGACACAGACTCTAATTTCTTCTGCAATGCTGTTATATTCTTTTTTGATTTTAATGGTCAAATTTCTTAGCAAATACGGATTGGGACTTTCCACAGTTGAAACAAGAAGTATGATTTAGCTCTCTTTATATCCCAGCAATCCATACCATATTCTCTTAGAACTTTGTTATCCCTCCTGCACCAAGGCATTAAGTTTCTTTTCCTTTTCAGGATTGACATTAGATGGAATGTTAGATAGATTACAGATGACTTTTGCACTATATGCCCACCTCTCTAATGTTACTTCATTGTAAGTAAATGTTCTGGCCTAATACAGTATCAAGTGTTGGTGTTGTTTAGAGCTCCATTACTCTGAAAGATGATAACAGATGAGCCACAGAAGTAGCAGTAAATGTTCAGTAGTGACAATAGCTGGTAAAAATGTATTTTAAGAGACTACACTTGTGATTTTGATTTGTGCATGTAGATATTAGTAAGTATTATTTGTTGACATAAAGAAGTATCAGACCACAAGTCGCTTTCAAATACAGCACTGGTGAATAATACTATGTATGGTACTGGGGATCAAGGTCCAAGGTAAGCATTGTAGCCCCATATTGTCCTTTTAGTGGGGGTGTTTGTCAGGTACCATCCAACATCATGGTCAGTTTGAAAAGCACAATCAATAAGTGAGTTGATGCATAAAATGAAATGCAATCACAACAATCAGTCTTACGTCACTATTTGTCCCATTCTTCCTAGCCAGAGCTTCTTTCAATCTGTTGGCTTGTTTTTGGAACTTGTTTGTTATGGGGTCAAAAGCGTGCTCATTACACCACCCAACCTATTTTAATTTAGTGTAGTCCCGTTGAATTCCGATTGTAGAAGCAGCAGAATCTATTGCTGCAAACCCAATTTGGGCATTCTTTTCCCTATTCTTGGCCTCTCTACTCTTGTCTTAGTGACGGCCATTGTTTGAATACACAATGAAAATACATGCTGATTCTCACAACATAAGTGGTTGTTCATCAGCTTACAAATATATGAGACGCTTGGAAGAACCATCATTACTTTAAGACCTCATTATCCCTTGGTCCCCCAGTGTCTAATAATTAGATGCTTTAGTGATCATTATTATTGAAGACTGCTAATAATACGCTCTTCACTTGGACTTTGCCCGCATGTACGCAAGCACTAGAAAGCTTATTAAACATCTATGGTAACCGCCTGAGCATCTAATTCTTAGGCCCTAGTGTTCCTGTGCTGTTTAAAGGTCTATTCTACCACCAACAGGTGCCTCAGGTAGATTCCAATTTCATTGTCATCACTTTTGGGTTATCCATGTGTAACTCTGTCTTAGCTCTGTGTAGTATTTTTTGTACCCCTAATGTACGTACATTACTAGGTCCATTCATCCTACCTGTAAAAAAATAATAAGAGTAAAACATAATAGCGCGTTTCTAACAACAACATGAGCTACGCTCTCCAAGAAAGCTCCAAATCCATGCCAATTTTTCAACGCAATTGTCTTTGCACTCCCCTCAACCAAGACAATAGAAACCAAGAGCAGAATCTCAGTTTTTATTAAAAATAATCAATAAAATAGCTCAAATATTCACTGACATATGAGGATTTTAGTAAGAGCATTGATTTGCTAACTACTACTTGTAAAAAAATGATTTTAAGGGTCTAATGATTAGACTCTTAGTTCAGGGTACCAAGGGGTGCCTATGAATTGATTTGTGTATCATGATTTCTAAGATCCACTCAACATAGATTGGGTCAATTCTGATACTCGAGCAAATTATTCAAGTGGATCTTCCACAGAGCAACTTTGTTCTGGCTGTCCTTGTCATTTTTTTTGAGAAATGTTGCCAGATGAGCTCATCTGCAATTCAAAAAAAACAATCAAAGCATTTGCAGCATCACCATGTAAATCAACTCCATGTTCCTTTCTTCCTAAAGAAACCAAAATTTTTGCTTCCTTTCTTTGTTCCAGCTTACACTCACAATGAAGGTCTTTAATGACACGGGCAGCTAATTGCTTATCTTTTAGAATGTAGTCAATATGCATGGATTGATTAAACTCAGCTAAGACTGGTTTGTGCTTCTGCCTTATAAATTTCCTCCCAGTCTCAGATTTTTGTGAGGAAGAACATTTTGGCAATTTGTCATTTTCATTGGCATAGACTGCACTGTGATACAAGACTCAGAGAAGATTGCATATTCATCATCAACCTTTCTAAATACCATACCTCTGAGAGGTAATTTTAACTCTCAACTTGAAAAAGCTGAGAATCTGCAAAGCTTTTCAAGCCACTATCGTCCTTGCAAGCCATCTCAATCAGCTTCAAGCCACTTTCCTTCATCATAAATCTGACAAAATTAAGTACATCACCCTTACTACCTTGCTGTATACCATGACAAGAAACTTGCTTGCAACTGCATTCATTTCTTTTTGACTGCTTCATTTCATTACTCTCCACATTCACAGGGATTTTGGGATCAGATTGTGCATTTGAGATTGTAATATTATTTTGGCTTGCAAATTTGGCAGAGTAAGGGGTTCGAAATGATTCCAAAGATTTTGGAGTTACATTTACTGAAAGAGACATATTTGGTGAAAGTATATTAGCTTTATCAATGTTTGCATGTCCAAAAGATGATGACTTTGACTGTTTTTACTGATCCTTGCCTGATTCTACTAAAGCCAAGTATTTTTCACCAGTTGCACTGCTTTTGGGTTGACCATGAACATGTTTTTAAAGTCCACATGGTGCATCATTGCAAATTGTTTGCAAAGATGTGCTGCTTTTGTCATTTGAGTTGAAAGCTTCCATTTTAATTGATGGTATTTTGATAGATGGAAAATCAGAATCGTAGCTCTATTCCAAGAAGTCTAAAACGTAGGATGCAAAAATACAGCCCATCCCAGAGCACATGCTGCCATCTGAGGCTAGTTTTGTAGTTACTGAGATGATAAAAACATCAGTAGTTGAAAGAATGAGTGAAGTGATACATCGTCATTGGCTTTGTTGGTTCTGATCATTCAAGGGATCAGGTCATACAATTCTATTCTATGCAAGGCACTCATTTTGAAATTATCACACTACGCACCATCAAGATGGCCGGTGGGAAATCAAAACATCCATGCATAATTTCTGTTTCACAGAGTGAGCAGTTTTGTGCAATTTCAAATTTCAAATTTCAAATATTATAATGGAGCATTCCCAAGATTCTTTCGAGCACACAAATCGCAAGTTGCAAATGCACATATACACTTAATAAGCGTATTTGTGTAGGTAGGAGTATATCCAATATGCAACTTTTGGTAGACGTGGCCTCACGTCTACCAAAAGTTGCATATTGGATATACTCCTACTTTACACATTTCTATGGGGAATTCTACGAGAGATTTGTACTAATTTTTTCTTGTGATTTCTGTCAAGCTCAAACCTTGCAGCACCATCCTCTCTAGAGAGCTCCATGCTCTTCATCTAAATCAGCACTCAGCACAGCTCAGCACCCATGAAGAGAGCCACAAATCATCCAAGTTCAAAACCCATGCCATTTGCCTTTGACCTCCCTCGCTCAAACCTCCGCCCCTATCCAATAGGCACATCGTCCCTCTCACCCTGATGACTCAGCTGCCAAAAGAAATCGAAAGAATTCTCTTCCATAGAATCGCAGCCTTTATGCAGCACCATGTAAATTTGAGGCAAAACCATGCTTTTACATTGAGCCGGGTGCCTTTTTTAAAAGCAATCCAATCCATTGGAATTCAGTTTTCATCTTCCAAAAAGTGTCATAAAATAGAACATCCAGTACCAGTAAGATGTCAGCTGCCGCCGCTCCCAACGCTCCCAACGCTCCCAACAGGAGAACCGCTCGTCGCGGTCTGATGTTTCGAATCAACAAACTCGAACATATCAATGAACTTGTTCTTGAAGAAACTCCCCTGTCATCCACTCAATGGGAGCGGATTGCTCAAAGGCATGTGTTGAGGTTCCCTCAACAGAGCCGCACTGCGGACCAACTTAAGAGAAAGTTCTACGAAATGGCGAGGAGGAGAAGCCCAACTGGCAATCCAAACATGCCCCCCCACATCCGGGAAGCGAAAAGAACCTGCCAACTAATCATCGAAGCAACCGATGCATCTACCGGCTCTGCAAACGACCTTGAAGGAGAGGACGCCATTAATGCAAATGAGAATGGTGATGAGTTTGTGGACGACGACGCCAAAGAGGCGGATGATGACGAGGAGGCAAATGGTAACGAAGAAGAAGGTAGAGGTGTTGTGCCAAACAATGTTGTTCCTCGTGCTGCACCTGCAGCTGTTATCGGAAACATTCCAAACAATGTTGCCGTAGCGAGAGGAGCCGGAGAAGCTGCACCCGAGGGAGTTGAGGGTGAGTTCGTTGCCGGTGGAGGTGGTGTAGTAGCTGGTCGTGCTGGGGGAGTTGGAAATATCGGTGCGGGGGGAGGCGGTGCAATGGTTGGCCGTAGTAGAGGATTCGCGAATGGTAGAGCTCCCCCAGCTGCAGCTGCTGATGCTGCAGGATCACGTGCTTCTGTTGGATTGCGTAGCAGGTCTGTCTCCCCTGTTCCTGTGCCGAACCGTCGCTCTGTCCCCACGAGCATGGTTTTGGCTCGTAAGAAGGCACAGGTCAATGAGTCTGAAGACTTGAGCTTCAACAACATCATGACCATGATTATGCTTTGAGAGGAAGCGGAGAGGGAGGAAAGGAACAGGGAGCGCGAGGAACGTCGCGCTGAGCAGGAACTTTGTCGCGAGGAGACGAGGATGGCCATGCAAATGCAGATGCAACAGCAAATGGCGCAGAATCAGATGATGCAAGCCATGATGATGGCCGTCATTCGTCCCAACCGTGTTGCTGGTGGTGCGGAAGAAGTAAAGGAAGGGGAGGGGAAGAGTGATAACTAAGTGTTTAGTTCTAATTAGTAGTTCCATTATTCGAACCAAAACATGAACTTCCACATCGTCCTCTAGATAGTTAGAAGCTTGATAACTCATCAGTAAATCGTCAAACACAACTTGTTCAACTTAACATTTTCACGAAGTACTAGACAATTAAACCCAGCTCTAGTTATGATAGTCATATGCGCAAATGATTATCTACATGAGAATAAATGAAAAGAAACCAGAAAAAATCTAATAATTAATGTAGTTAGCTTCTAGAAATGTTTCATTCACGTCCTTATTCAAATGCGGCATGTAGACATTGCGAATTTGGTTGATGCCAACAGTTCTAGCACGAAAATTATTCAGCAACAAAATCATTTTCAAAGTCAATCTGCGATCACCGCGGTCTTCAAAAACGAATCTGTCTTTGACGCGTGGACATGCTGACTGAATTGACCTCATCCCCCATTCAGCAGCCTGCCTCATAGATGTAGAGTCCAGTTGCACCTGGATGTTTGCCTTGATCTCTTCCGTGGTGCTGCCCTTTGCTGTGAGTGGGTCTTGAGACGACTTAAGCAGAAATTTTTGATTTTTTAAACAAAAGGCAGAGTCAACAGTACACTTGCCTCCAGTCTCCTCAAACACCGCTTCCAGTTTACTATAGATGTTGCCAAAATCCGCCACTTGGCTATCGTGAATTGATCCTGGTACGTTGAAGAATGCCATGGGAATTGTACCATCTGGACAGAACACGATCACACTTGTTGTGTAATGATCGTGTGTCCAGCCATTGTAGTATTTTTCTTGCTCGTCCGAACTTCCAGCACATTGGAGATACAACTTAAGACCGTCCATGGTCGCCCATACCCTCTCCCTCTTGAGCGCACCATGACGGCTACCTATCACACTGATGTACTCCTCAATTTTTTCAGTTGTTGGAATGCGGATGGCGGCACGATCGTCATTTTTAAAGCATTCAACAAACAATCGCTTCCCGAACCTGAGATACATGGACAAGTTTGTGTAAGTCATGCCAAAAATGAGCTGAAGGCAAAAGAGCGATCCTCTAGTCCTTGTCCAAGCAAGGACGAGTGCAAGACAATCCTCCGGCCGAATTTTTCTTTTCTCCCCTCTCTTGCTTGTTTTCATAACTATGAGCCCTTCTTTTGCCTTAATGAAAGGGGAATAGTTATCAAAAAACCAAGCAAATGACTCACAGGCATCATTGAAAACTTGATGGTCTAGTCCAGTGAAGGTAATCATGGACTGATCATCCCGCGATTCGTAGAGTTTTCTCCACGAGCTGAGTGGGATTGCGATTAAGGCATGGCAGGGGATACGTCTATCGCGACGACGTCTTGCCTCGGCTGAAAGTGCCTTGTAGAATGCCTTCAAATATCGGGTGTGAATCTTGCTTGATTTGATTTTGTCATCTTTAATTTTCGCCAAAAGAACAAACCACCAATTGTAGGCTGTCATGGTGGAGCAAGCGGATGCTTGGGAGGTAGGAAGTTCAAGGTTGTCTTTTTAGAGGTGTTGTGCAAGTATGGTATGGTACAATAGGCATACTACCTATTTTTTTTCGAATTCCAAAGAAGCAATAAATCTGTGTCATCCATTTGATACAGGTCATATTTTCAATCTTGGTTGGACATTTGACCTCAACATGTGATTCACAAATCGTAAATTAAGTGTGTTTGCATATTAAGCCTTAAGTGTATGCAAAGAATCTTGGGAACGCTCCATTCATTCATTCATTCATTCATTCATTCATTCATTCTGTCCGTCTGTCCAGAAGTTGGCGGGCGGGAGCTAACAGGCCGCTATGATGTACGAGTATCATGGTAAGTAAGTAGTATAGTAGTACTACGGTAGTATATGGTACAATACGAGTATTGTACATAGCTGTACGTAGTTACCTAAGTAAGTAACTAAGTAAGTAACTATGTAAGTACTATAAGTAGTAAGTAGGTAGGTAGGTACCTAATGTACTCCTACCATACAATGCGATAGGGGACTTCAATTTAATCTTTAGTATTGTGCGCACCTTTCAGAAAAAGTTCGGGGATGGAGGGAGATTGCAGCTTTGCTTAATAAACTGCTGAACCGCTAGAAACAAACTGTAGAACTTTACATAATCTCACATGTAGAAAATTCATACTAATTCCTACGAGAAAGTTATCGCCAGCCGTCATTTTCCATTTTTTTTGTTTTTTTCTTGGTCATTGTCGCTAAAGTGATGCTTGATCATTGCAATGGTCCATTTCTCCTATTATTTTCCATTTTCCGCCTCTGTCGCCACCCGCCACCACCGCCTCCATTGCCAATCTTCTCCACCCGAACTGTTCAAACATCTCTGAATTACACACTGCTCTCCCACTCCCACCACCATCAACAAATCAACACATCAATGAAGGGGCAAATCTCATCGAGTTCCGCTGTCGTGCATTTGTGCCATTTGTTTTTCAAATAATGAAAAAATGGTGTCATTGTGGCTCGCTCCTCGCTCTGACATTGTTTGCATGCAATACAACGAATGCTGCCGGCGCAACCAACACCAGCTACAACAGCTACAGCAGCAACAATGAAGTGGGATCACTCTCTGGAGAACAAATATTCATCCGTCAGAGGCTCTTCTTATCGCTAGCGCTTCTTTTCGTACTCATATTGGATGGGTCGCTGTATTTCCTCTCACTCTCCGCAACGTGGAATGCCGTATCAATGAACATTCACTTCACTCGTGCCACTCACAATCAAAAACTCCGCGTACTGCACTAACGTCACTCATGCCACTTCTACATCATCCGCTTGATCGAGGTCCACTAACAGTAACAGAACCACCCACAGAACTATCAACCGAACCGCCCACACTTTGGAATACGACCATTCACCAATCTGTCGAAGGCGATGGTGTTATCCATCCTTTTGCCGTGAGTTTCTGGGAGACCCGTTTTGGAGAAAGTGGATTGATTGGATTGGTTGGAACAGTTGGGGCCGATCGGGCTGGGATTGTAGAGATGGCAGGGAAGGCAGAGAACGAAGGGAGAGTAACAAGATTGGGTGGAGCAGCGAGCAAGGGCAGTGAGGGCAGGATAAAGTTTTCTTATTATCATAGGATTTATTTCCTTCATTAGCTCCAGAAAAACCCTTAATTGGTGGAAAGGTGCCACTTCCCCTGCGTAAAGGGTGCTTTGACCTCGGCGTTGTACTATACCACCAACTTCCGGTGGGGGGAGACCAAATTATTGCCAGAAAATAGAGCAAGAACTCGCTACTAAAGACCAATTGGACCTCTAGCTGTTGAGAGAGGGTTGAAAAAAAAATAGCAACATCCAAAATCCTAGAATACAGTTTGATACAACTCAATAGCTTAAATCTATCACGGCATTCTGTTCTTGTTCCACAATTATTGGTTCAGCAGATTTGTTCGCAAGTGCAAAATAATGAGGGAGGGAGTGTGAACAATACTTAAAATTAACTTGAAGTCCCCTGTTCTTCCTAGTTATCCCCCAACAAAGACACACAAACAAATGAAAAATAAGATTAAACATGTTGTAAAATGAATATTTCAACAGTTGAACTCATATTTATTTGCCAAATCCTTGTTTGAGATGGTTGATTGAGTAATATATAACATTTGAGGCATTAAGCCATCATTTCACATTTTCTCGTCATGATGCAATTTTGGCTAGTATGGACAACTGCCAATAATCTTGGTTAGGTGTTTGAATAAGTATGAAAAGATATGTTGTAAAGAGTACATAACCCCAAGGCATTTTCTACTTGAAAACACTAATTCTAGCAGCATCAATAAAAAGAATTAAGCTATGAACTTTCCATTATAAATATTTCCCCTAGATAACTGAACACAAAAGAATGAACTTTGATAGGAATAATAGATTATAGAAAGGTCCCAAATCTTTGATATTGTAATGATTAAATTTCACAAGATCTTTTAAGACAAAGACAAACAAACTATATTTTCATCTATATCAAATCCCTTCTGAATTTAGCTGTGTCAAAACCAAGAGCTTATGCCTGTGTACAAAGTGATTTGAAAAGAGAAAAATGACAAAAATGTGCAACAATTTTAAGGTTTCAGTATGGCATATTCATCCAATGCCAAACCCCATTTTTTTGTAATGAAGAACAAATTGGGTCCCATGTGCTTGCACATGGGACCCTTCTCTTTTAATTTTTGTAATATTTCTCTTCTTTAATGTTATCCATTTTTTATTTTGAGAATCCTTGCTTTTTAGGAGTATTCTACATACCATGATATTTTTTACTTCACCCCAAATGATAGTTATCATAGATCTGTAGAATGTACAATAAGTAAAATTCTATTCCAATCTCACTATATTTGACAACAAAATGTTTGAATAATGTGCTCCCAAGAAAAGATGAACACTTAACCCAAAAATTCACTTACAAAAAAATATAGTAAAGTGTTGAAAATAAAGCCTAATTGATCTCATAAGGATAGTCTTCACAACAAACATCTCACAAAATTTCAAAGTCATAGATTGTGAATCTATTTCAGTGAATAAAAGATTTTTCATTAAAAGCACATCTTGAAGGGGTTTTGTCAAGATGATGGTCCTGATTTTTT
>JALLOT010001802.1:0-18296 GCA_036939595.1 Thalassiosira livingstoniorum | reverse complement strand
TACTTTAAATCCATATTTGACAGAATTTCAATTTTGGGATCTGGGGCTTCTGGACCCCCTATTTGAGTTGTCATGTGTTCCCATATTCTTAGTATGGATTGTCCAATAAGTTCTCATGCTCATGCAAGCATGACAGTCTTGTTGGCAAAAATGTTCACTTATTGAGAAATATGACATCAACAAATTTTGACTTTATGATGAGATAAGCATTAGGATATAAAACATAGATACTTACAACATGACACATACTTCAGTGTGACTAATGTTTGACCAATATTAAGCGCAAATGTTTTAAATATATACTTACCAATAACAAAATCTATTGTGCTGCAAGGGACCAACAATTGATTTCAATGCATGGTATGCCATTGAAATTCATCTTTGGGCAGTTGCTTTGGTATCTATGTTTATGATGAGTTGATAGGAGGCACATCATTTATTATTTACTGCCAAAACAACCCTAAAATAGGCATATTTGTGCTACATAGAAGGTCACCATTCAAAACACTTCTGCAATATTATTATTTCTTTGCCCAAAATTTTGCAGATATCCACATTTTTCCAAAGTACCTAATATTATTATTCTACTTCTACATACCATGTACTAAGTAAATACTCCTATGACACACATGCAACATACAAGGCTGTAATAGAGTCCTTCTTATAGCATGTCTACAAACCTACTTACGTATGTGAAATCAGCCAATAAAAATTAAAAATATCTTTTTTTCAATAATGATGTAGAAAGACCAAAAAATATTGATACCTAGCCACTGTTTTTTACATGGAAAAGTAAGTATCTTACACAATTATTATATTTTCAAGAGCTTCAATACAACAGTTTGTCTCATCTGGGAAAGTAACAAATTAATTTATTTATTTGCTTCATTCAAAAAATGAATTGATGTTTTTGAAATAATAACATGATGAATAATTAAGAAAATTTTATCATTTGGCAAAGATTGATTCCTAGCTGATCAAAAAAGAATAGTTTTAGACACATGCATCAAACTATATATTTAAAGTATTTTTACCTAATAAACTATAAGGTTTGGGATCTAAAAGAGAAGAATCTTATCAAGTCAATTTTCTGATTCCTACAAGAAGCTGATATGATATTAAAAATAAAATATTGATTAAAATTGTAACAGTTTGCTAAAAACTTTAACTCCTGACATACAGTCTCTAACCTAGAAGTTCTTTTAAAGTTGCATCAAACTGTTCCAATATGCTTGAACATGAACAATTTGAAAAATATTAATTTAATTTGTTGCTTGTATGATTACATTATTTTGAGTAATAATTAATTTCATTTTTTTTAAAAATGACATAATGATGACATTTTTAGCATAGCTTAGTAGTTTTAACATTTTCAGTACCTGTATGAAAAATAATTTTGGATTTTGTAGTATTGAAATAAATATTGCTAATTTTGCAAAACTATGTTTTCAACCAATCCAAATAAACAACAACTTCATAACTTATGTTTATGATATTATGATTTTACTTTGATACATAAAAATATGTGAATGGTCTCTCTTTTGTCAATGAAAGCAAAACATTAGAACACGGAAGACCTTCACAATGTGGCAAAAATACCAAAAGCATTTATTCAAACTCCATCCTACAAATATCCAAAAAATACAACAAAACTCAACAGTTTGAACTTGAACATAAAACCAGACAATCAGTTTTCACAGATTCAAGTATTTTCTAAAATGTAAGAACAAATTTAATAATAGAACTATCTTGCTAAAGATGTCCATATTTTCAAGAAGTGTGTTATGATGCTTTCTAATTTGGTGAATTACTTAGACCTCATAGGTCAACAATAATGATTAGATTGAATATGTTATATATTACCTATTTAATCTTCCACTTATAGTGCATTCATATTTACTTTTTCAAAATATGCTATTAGTTTTGGTGTCAATTTCAAAATAAATGTCCACAACAACACAAAATTCCTGTTGATGATGTGCTTGATACATATATGTGTGCATTCTCAAATCATTATCCTGTTATCAGAGTTTTTTTGTTGTTTTATTGGTTTCCTTCAAAATCAAGTATGTTTTCATACTGAGATATTGAGAATCTCAAGGAGCTAGAAGTTTCTATGAATTTGTACAATAAGTTTCACTAAGCGTTTTTATTGGAAACATCATTGTTGAAGGGCAAATAATATCAACAAAATTCCATTGTCTGGTTCTTAAAACTTTGAGCAATGTGGAATCAGGTAGCTTTTGAGATTATGCTATTTTTCACAAGAATGAAAATTAACAATGTTGTGACAAATGAAAAGTATGAATCATCACTTGGTTACACACCATCTCCCTTGGATTTAAGTAAAAACTTTTCCACTTTGAAAAGTGATAAGATGATAAAGTATCAGGAGAGGTTTTAAATTGAAAATCTACCACACAAAATATGACTATTTCATTGATGATATATATTTTTATGTTTTGTTTTGTTTTGAAACATAAATTCATTTGGAAGCAAAAAAATTACAAAAAGATCTAATGGAAAATTCAAATAATGAAAAATTGATCATTTTTTTATTTCTTAGACTTTCTGATGTACCAAAACTAGTAAAAGTATTCAAACATTATTTGTATAATTGAAATATGAAATAGAGTTTTTTTGTGACTTTGATGGTAATTATAGCTGTTAGCTGTCATAATAGATGTTTTTGTTGAACTGCCCTTGATAGTGATCCATGATTATATTTGAAGCAGTTTTTTTTTTCTTTACATTTTTGTTTATATTCATGTTTTTTGTGTCTTTGCAAGGGATAGAGATGGGGGATGATAGTGCTGAACTTTGTTAGAAAGTTACATTTTAATATTTTCATTTTTTATGGCTCAAAAAGCCTATTTGATTAAGGACTTGTTATGCTGTTTGTCAGCCTGCTTTCAAAATAATTTTTATCAAGGTGTGGACCCAAAAGACGAATGAAAAAATCTGATTACAGAATTCTTTTCCCATTTTGTAAATTCAACAATACTGATTACTCAGATACAAAGCAGCTAGTGTCTAAGTTAAGCTGAGTGATCATCCTTGTTTTTTTAACAAAATCTCAAATCATATTCCAACAGGTTTTATCACAAAATGAGTAACGTGGATTCCAGTGGATGATTACAGAATAATGCAGTATCATACTTACAATACCCCAATACAATAATAATAACATAGCAATCAGCACCATAACAATGCCTGCAATATACTGACATGGAAAACTGGATGTGTGATACAATTACTTGACTTACACCCAGAGCAGCATCTCAAAATCAAGCTGCATTGCCATTCAGGCTATCAACTAATCCTTAGATGATATGAATATGGGGCTGATATTCTTTACTATGATTAACTACTAACAGATTATTTCCAACACTTAAGACTACAAAAATACTTAATATTCCAGAATACTCAAGGGATAAAACTGTCAGAAAATACCAAGAAAATCGTTACTTAACAAACCAGATTGTCAGAAAAGACAAAAAATCAATAAAACACATAAAAGGTTTGACCTTTGGTCACTTAAAAACCTAAAATATTATCTCACAGCTTACCAGAATCAAAAGCTTGTGGGTATGAATTGTGATTTTTTAAAATACAGGGCTAACCACTTGGAAACTAACTGGTTAGTGGTTGAATGTTTAGTCCCGTATTCTAATACAAGTGCAATTTTAGAACTTTATATTGATATTGACACAACAAAGTGCACAGTGTCACTCCCATTATCTACTCACTGGTCTCCTTTTTTCAAAACCCTAGATGTGAGATATTGTTTTACATGAAAATATTATTATTAGATTCTTTTTATTAGAAATAAAATAATTAATGCTTATCTATGATCCTTTAAATTGTATCATTTTTTATTTTCCTATAGATATTGTTTAACCAAAAAAAATATCCGGTTTTCCCATGGAGAAATTGTGATTTTCAATGAAAAAATCATCCAATTTTTCTGCAGAGAAAATACAATGTTGTGCTTGCTTAAATGTTAATTGTCGATATCAAACTTCTACCACTACCAAGAAGGAAGAACAAAATTCTTTTTCCATTGAGCCCTCTTCCAAATGAGAAATCAGAAACATAAAAATTTACCTTCAAATATGAAGTTCTATGTACAAAGCCCTCATACTTCTCAACTTGGATGTGATGGTCTTCTCTTTCTGTGTCTATTTCCCTGAATGAATGAATGAATGAATGAATGAATGAATGAATGAATGAATGAATGAATGAATAAATGAAGAAGATTCAGAAATACTTAGGAAAGATATTATACATGAATTAACTCTACATTGAATGATGACAACATTATTAATAGTACTCCAATTTTAATTGTTCCTTTTGTTTTCATGGATTTTTCCAGTGCTAACTTCTTAGTAGCTTCTAAATAAATAGGAATTGTTTAGAAACATACTGTCAGGAATTGTTGTTCCCCATTCATAATTGATCCACCAATCAAACCACAGGCCAGTCACAAATAACAACAAATTAACTAGCTATTAACTCACTATGGGATACAACAGATTCACTATCAATTAACTCACTATGGGATCCCCTTCCAACACCTCAAGACCAATGAATCAAAGCAGTACATTAGGAAAAACAGTTAATAATACTGAACAGACTAGAAAAACTGATGCTTATACTCCTTTTATCAATTTTAATTTGGTACCAAAAATTATCAGGTAGTGCTCACCTTGCTGTAACAGTTGTTGAATGAAACTTTAGATGCTTCCATTCAAAGGAGAGTCTTTACAACTTACTGCAATAGATCAATGGATGCAGTTTAATAATATAGATAAAGCAAGAAGAATGAATACTTGATACAGAAATATAGTGTTAGTTTTGATTTTTTTTTTCAGAAAATGATAATCAATATATGTTGATTTGAGGCTGTCTTCCAGGTCACCCTATCACACATTCTGAATCCTATCAACATTGGAGATACAGCTAATTTAAAAACATGTTTTGAAATGTACTGATTTAAAGATTGCAGACTAACATGTGGAAAATCTAAATATGATATTTTTTAAGTTTCACATATAAATGATAATTAGGTTTGTTTCTAAATGAGATCCACATGCAGAACTTGTGTCCTTCCTGATTTGGTAATAAAAAGGTTATGAAGGCTAACAACTTGCTGTCCAATGACAGCAATCCAAAGAATCATTACAATAGGTAGAAACACACAAGCTATTCAAAATGAAATCAAAGTAAGGAATTTGAGGAGAATTAGATCCAATCACAAAGCTTCTTTGACTGAAATGTTGGATTCATTATTTAGTGCTAGCTATCTTCTTGATTTGGTGGTAAGTATTCCTAAAAATCTGATGCTTCTAATTGACATTTGTTGTTATCATTGCAGTGCTTTTATTGCCTTGTTGGTTCTAGGGGGTGGACAACAGAAGGGAGATGAAATGGTAACTGTGAAAGTTTTTTAAAAGGTAATTTTGTTGGAAACTTGATTTTCATCATCAACTGTATTCTCAAACTCAACTAATCAGCAGTGCCATTACTATTTTTGATTATTTATGTTGTCATATTTCTCACAAAATACATGAGGTGAGATTATTTGCAATTTTGACTTGTGGATGGCAAGCTTTGTGTTTTTGATATTATTTTGTTTTTAAGATCCTCTTTGAAGTAGCCAACTATCTAGAGAATGCATTGATTCATTCACCATTGCCATGGATATAAGTTACATGTTGAGGAGGAAAAAACTAAATTTTTATAAAAGTTTTTGTAACATGGGAGTTTAATTTTTGATTTTTCATTTCTTGTGTCCCTTTGTATGTCTCAAAGTGATTCTGATAAACTAGTTTTTTATTCAATACCAATACCAGATGTAAACATTTCAAAGGTTCTAAAGTTTTGCTCACTTTGTGGTACATCTTGTTTTTTTATTATTTTAGTGGTTCAGTTTTGTCTTATTGTCACTACACATGACATGTTAGTAATCATGTAAAAGATCATAATAGCAGCAAGGAAATGTCAATTAGGCAAAGCTTGATGGAACAAGGAACAAGATATAAATGATACAATATTCACTGTTTGTTTTGTGATATGCAATTCTTCCTTGTTGTTCATTGATTCTTCCCAGTATCTTACAAATTAAAAGTAGTGCCTTTGGATTCTATTGTTTTGAAATATTCATGTCATCTACTTTTCATGTTACAGTGCTTTGAGTTCTGAACTCTGAACTTAAAACATTGTACATTGAATTACTGACTACAATTATTGAACCTGTTTTGTTCTTTTATTGTTTGTTATTGTTAATAGTATTTAATTATAACCACATTGATAACATAATAATATGTTGAGATGCATACATTATGTAGTTTGATGGTGGCATTACAGTCAATAGTTCCTTAATTACAACTAGTAATAGAGAATAAATAACTAGAAATCTCAGCATTATCTGAGAACTACTTAGGGATTTTCTTGGTGTTGTTACTCATACCAAAAAGTAGGTAGAGGTAGATACCCTCCATACTTACTATGCTGTATTGACTATAACACAGTGATTATTAAAAAAATGTCAGTTTAAAGTTTTTTACATGGGGTATCCTTTCTTGGTGCAGTGAGATTGATAATTTTGGATATAATCACTTCATTGATGTCCCCAATATTGGTCAGATTCAGAGTTTGTGGGTTTTCTGTGGTAGCTAGGCTGACCTGACAGGTAGCCTTGAATGAACGCACATAACAAATGAAAGTATGAATTCGTGAGTTGCACTGATTATTGTGTTTGATTAGTTGCACAATATGCCTCAAACTGTGAGTCCTATTTGTTTTACATTTTTGCTAGCTCTGATGCTTTGTGCATGTGCGTTGTGCATGCGCAAGGCTTCAATTTGAAGATTTGTGTAGTGTGCATAAGTAGGAGCATCCTGGCAACTTTCATGACAGGTGTTCAATATCAGCATGATGGTAAGTAGCAATAACAGTAATTGTCATTGGTCAGAATAATATGTGTAGAGTGCTCTTGAAGACGGAGGATTATTACATGCATTCTTAGACACAAAATGAAATTCTCTTTGATTGAGTCAAAAGTGAATCTTGGCCCAAGTGCATTATGTATTGACAAAGATGCAACCATATTTTTAATAAAGAAAATAGCTACTGTGTTGTGTGTATTGGCTAAGTTTTCAGCATAAAATCTGTTTATCAAATAGATCAAAATGAAGACTCTTAAAACTTTTTATTGTGAAAAAGAAAGGTAGTTTAACTATTTCCTTAGACTGTAGGCACTCAAAAGAAGTTAAGAAAAAAGGTGTTGAAGATTTATTTGGCTATAATGCCAGAAAACAGATAAGATAGTGGATTCACACATGTTTCATCATGCTCACCAATGGTTTCCAGACAGTGAATAATTTTTTTAAGGGATAATGGGAATGATACTGCATTGTGTGGCATTTCATCATTGACAATTCTTGGTAGTATCATTGATATTGATTTCTTGCACATGAAGCTTGGCAACCATAGATAATGAAATTGCAGTGACGGGGCTCTTGGTAAAGTGAGTGCATTGTTGAATGAAGTTGAAGTATATTTTGTTACTATGAAACATGTAATAAAATTAAAAAAGTATGCTGCTAAGAGTTCCCACCACCTCTGTACCTCATTCAGAGGGGTTTCAATAGGAGGGTTGACATCATATGTATATCTGGTACAAACAGCTCTATACTTTTGTCTGGCAATGGTACATGTCCTGAATTAACATTGTTTATTACCTTGTGTTGCAAAACTTGAAAAGCTAGCAAAATCTGACCAGTGCCACGTCAGGAATGAAATTAATTTTGTTGAAGTTTGACATATATTTGCTAGGTGCTTTTTGGTAAAGAAATATTATTAAATATTACTAAGTTTGGAGATGATTATTTTTTATTATTGAATGAGTGCCTGAAAGATTCTAACATAGGGGACAAGTTGAAGAAATTATTGTAGTCTACACAAATCTACAGGAGGTGCTGGTACCAGAGAGCATCTGATTTTTCCTTTGTGTAAAATCTCATGGATACAACTTGTCACCCCTCCTGTTTCAATCCTCACCTTTCCTAGAATCTACATAGAAATTAGTTTGGATCGAAATCAAATTGAACTTCAACCAAACAAATTTGAGTCTTGTTGAAGGCTGATTAATTTAGCAAGAAATATATTCTGTTAAAATCAAATAATCAGAAATTCAAACTAGGCATTCAAAAATTGAAACGTGAATTCCTACGTAGAATTCCTTACAGCTGAGCCCCCTTCCAAAAGGGCTGCAAAAGGGCTGCAAACCAATGAGCTATCAAAATATTGAATTGTTATATGTTTCATAGTATTGGGAGGGACATTGGCATCTAAACCATTTGTTTGGGTAGGTTGGGGTCAAAGGAAGAACCAAATGGATGAAATGCCATGTTTGGTTTCAATGATAGGCTTATCTTGAAAAAATGAGCCAACAGTTGTGTGTGGAGCAGAGTGTATTGTGCTGTAGTGGCTATCTGTAGGATAACTTCAAACTGCAGCTGCTACATAAATCTAGCAGCTGCAGCATGAGGCTATCTGACAGGTATTCACTACAGTCCAAGAACAACCACTTCCACTGATTTTTATGTTTGCCAAACAAGTTGTCTAATTAGTTGGTGACAGGTTGACATTGTGTTGTCAGCAGTCATTGTTGTTAAACTTTAGCTATCAAGTCTCCTAAAAAAATTGTATGTAAAGTCACTAACTCTAATACTCCATGAATGAGAAAGGAATGATTTCCCAAAAAAGTTATCTGTCGTATCATTATCCATTGCCAAAATAAGCAAATAATCAAAGAAAGTAATGCTTGACCAGGCAATTGTTTAATAGGAACTAATGAAATTGAATAAGGAGTACCTATTGGTACTTTCCTTGCTTATGCTTTAGAGAAATGTTGAAAAAATAAAATTAACGAAATAAATGGTTAAAATCTACAATATAACAGTTTTATCCTTTTAACAATTTTTCGAAATTTTTCATTACTTTTAGATCATCATTGAAAATACTACTTGCAACACCATTTAGTAAGATTTTTCCTCAAATGCTAAAAAACTCAAATTCCAAGAATGTATTTCCATTTTTCCATCGAAAGATTTCTTGTTGAGAAATAAGTTGAAGTATTTAAAATTTTGGTTGAATTTCTAATGAAAATTATCAACAAAGCAGATTTCCTCCAAGTTAACACATGTTGTGAAAAAATCATTGGTTTGTTACTTTTGTGGAGGTACTTCATAAAGAAGTGTTCATTATTTTCGTTGCCTCTCTTTGGTAATGTAAATTCGTAAAGGTTTGAACACAAATAGTGCTATTTACTGGTAAGTGGCTGATGGCGAAAATGTACGACCGAATTACCATTCCAATATTCTTTTGAAACATTACAGCGAACAACTACTTTCAATACAAAGCTCGAACACGAGTCAAACAATAAATGTATAAGTAGTTATGAAGTAGACGATTAATTATCACAAAGCACACAAAATACAAAATCCCCTCGATGCCTCATGTCGAAGATCACTCTAGAAATATTAAGGGCTGTGCATCCGGAGCCGTTTTTGAATATTCTTATCCGAGTCTTCTTTTGATTGCTTCCGTCGAGACAAATTTCCCACAGAGAACACGGTAGTATTTGAAGAACCAAAACTCCCTGTGCCTTCACTTCCGTCGACGAGTTCGTTCCCTTCAGACATTAGCACATACAACCCTGGAGTCCTGATCCCATCACCAGCAGAATCAAAAATTGTGAAAGCGAATGGTCCTTCGTTGTCAGGGAGACAAGCTCTTTGGGTGTAAATCGTCCCTGCCTCTTCGTAGGGCCCCCCACTTAAGAAAACATCACCATTGTCATTCAACAGCTCCCAAGTAGTTTCTTTTTCGATCAGTCGACATAAAAAATTTAATAAAATATTATTTTTATTTCAAAGGGCAATAAAAATAAAAGCTATGAAGTGAAAAGAAGTACGGACTAACCTTCTGGCCATTCGTCAGTAACAAGAGCAAAATAAAAATCTCCTGTGCAGTGATCGTAGTCGTCGCCATCTGGCTCATCTCCATAGAAAGGGACTGGGAAAGTAAGCTCTTCATGGTCGTAGAAACTGACAGAGCCCCCTACGAAGTATTCACCCTGATTTAACACAGAAGGATTACGATTGGTCATTGTGCAAAACAATATTCTCCAAACAACGAGCAAATCACTACCTTCACTTACCACAGAAATAAAGTAACCACAATCTTCGCACAAATCGCCGAAACCCTGTTTTTGTTTAAAATTAAGGCAGCTGGTGAGTCAAATATGATTTATCAAAAAATAAAACAACCGTTTCACTTACATCGCCACCACTATCTGTAATTCGGAAGGTGTATAACCCTAGTCATTTTATGTGAGAGAACAAAAACAATCATTTATCAAATAATATGATGATGAGACAAAGGAATGGCAACAAACAAAGACTTGACGATGAATATTGAACTACAGACCTTCTTCGAGACATTTGTCATTGACATAGGTTCGGTTGCTACCAAGCGGTCCTCCGCTAAGGACAATTTCACCTGAACTTTTCTCAAAGAGCTCCCACTCAGTCACGTCGCCTTTCGATCCCCCACCTGTAGCTACATCTGTCTTCATGCTCACTCTAACATCATAGCATCCAAAACCCGAGTTGGCTGTGGATCCAGTCGGTTTTGGCGTGGGAGCTCGAGTTGGATTTGGACTGCTCTCGATCGGCAAGACAGATCCTAGCGGAAGGACAAAAGAATGGGTGTCTGTCTCCTCGATATCTTGTCCAGTTTCAGAATCTACCAATACTTCGCCTTCAATGAATACTAGGTAAAATCCTGGGGAATACAAGCCATTGGGGCCAAAGTCAATTGTGAAAGTAAATGATCCATCCGGTAGGCAAGCTCCGTGTGTGTAGCCCCCATACACCAAATCATAAGGCCCTCCTTGAACCACAACCTCGTCGGTGGAATCATCAATAACTTGCCAAGTGATGTCTTCTGGATTTGTTGTAGTGAAAAGAGCAAGCACAAAATCTGACGCACATGATTCAGACTCCAAATTATTGTCTGGCTCATCGCCAGTATAAGGTAAAGCAAAACTCAAAATGTCTTCATGGAAGAAGAGCGAAGCGCCGCCAACCGAAATATCATTGGATGTTATCAGATAGCCTGCCCCAGACAAAACGATCCACAATCCAACGCAAAAATGACAGTTAACAATGGTTGAATCAAAAGGACTAAAATTGCAAAACTTTAGTAAATGCCTCACCTACAGTCGCGTCCTCCGCGTCACCAAATCCATCACCAGCAGAATCAGTTATGACGAACTCATAGCTCCCATTTGGGATGCAATCTTGAACCATTACAGGAATAGAATTCTCCAATGGACCATCACTACTAAGAATAATCTCGTCGTTATCCTCATCACCGTCTGGATCTTTTAGAACCAACTCCTGCAAAAGATACAAGATTGCCAATAAATAAGATAAACCTCACAAGTCTGTTCAACGCAAGGAAATTACATATATCAAGATGGGCAGCGGCTTACCCACGTAACATCATCTGTATTCCCAGTATTAACATCTGGAACAATTATGATTTCAATATTGGAGCATTCTGCTTCAGGGAAGATACCAGACGACACTTGCACTGTCGGGTTAGGCGTTGGTTGTGCAGTCGGTGCAGTTGTTGATGAAACCGTTGAAACCAATGGAAGAGAAAAAGAATGACTATCCGTGCTCCCAAATTCTTCACCGCCTTCAGACCCAACAATTTCAGTCCCTTCTACATACATCATGTAAAACGAAGGTGAACTCAAGCCACTGGAACCCACATTGATTGTGAATGTAAAGTCACCATCAGGAAGGCAGGCTTTGTGTGTATAGCCCGCATAAGCCAGTTCGTATGGGCCGCCATATACCAAAACTTCCGACGTCGCATCGTCAACAACCTCCCAGGTTATTGATTGGGGTGACTCATTTGACAAAACAACAACCGCGAGGTCAGAAGAGCACGATTCAGTGTCTGGATTACTGTCTGGTTCATCTCCAGCATATGGAAGACTAAAAGTTAGCCGATCTTCTGTGAAAAAAACTGTGCTTCCTCCAATAGAGGCTTCATTGGAAGAAATCAAGTAGCCTGTTCGCGACCAATTGTAATATCAGTAAATACCTAACAAACTAATGAAAAACGCCAAACCCCTACAAAACTCACCAACTGTTTCACCAGTTTCCTCGGAATTACCAAAGCCGTCACCTCCGCTGTCACTTAAAACAAATGTATATCTTGTTTTGAAATGGGTGTAAAACAAAAAGTCAATGAAATACTGTGAGCACGTAGAACGACCTTTTTGAAATTTTGGAAAACTACGGCGCCCAAAACTCTACGTGCCAAACACAATCGCCATAAAACATACCTTCCATTGGGGACGCATTCATTAATCATGATAAAGTCATCATTTTCCAATGGTCCATCACTTTCCAATACAACCTCATTGTCCTCCACATTGCCATCGGGGTCAAGAAGGATGAGCTGGTACTCAACATCGTCACCAAATATGCCTCCGGTGTTCGAATCTGGAATGATTATGAGCTCAATATTTGAGCACTCAGTTGAATCATCACCAGTGAACCCTGACGCTATTGGAGCAGGTGTCGGTTCTGTTGTTGGTCTCGTTGTTGGTCTAGCCGTGGGTCTTGCCGTTGGTCTATTTGTCGGCCTAGATGTCGGCATCGAAGTCAACGTATCGCCGGAAGATATTGAAGATTCATCCATCGGAAGCGCGAAAGAATGAGCATCGGTGCTCCCGAAATTCACACCTTCTTCTGAGCCAACAATCTCGATATTTTCCACATAGAGCATATAGAATCCACTTCGGACCAACGAAACATAGTAGCCGCAAGAATAAGATCTTCAATTCAATCGATATTGCAATGAACTAACACATCACAACAGTAACTTACGGTGAGTACAGACCATTTGGGCCCACATTGATAGTGAAAGTAAAGTCTCCATCAGGAAGACAAACAGCATGGGTGTGGCCCGCGTACGCAAGCTCATAAGGACCACCATAAGCCACCACATTTCCAGTCTCGTCATTCACAACCTCCCACGAAATATCTTCAGGCGAGCCATTTGACAAAAGTACAAAAACGAAGTCAGAAGCACACACTTCAGAGTCTGGGTTGCTATCTGGTTCGTCTCCATCATATGGAAGACTAAACGTCATCCGATCTTCGGAGAAAAAAATTGTGCTGCCTCCAATGGGCATATCAGAATCGGAATCCGTAAGTAGATAGCCAACTGTATCTTCTTCGTCATCACCAAATCCGTCACCGCCCGAATCGGTGATAACGAAAGTATACCTGATCAGAAGCCGAAGAAATGAGAAATAAAAATGAATTATTGTAAGATCATGGGATCAACCGCGTTGAGATTTTTGCACCAAGACAGCAACTGACACAGCGGTTTGAATAACACAATTGACGTGAAACGCACCTCCCACTTGGAACACATTCATTGATCATAACAATGTCATCTGATTCAAGCGGTCCATCGCTACTGAGCACTACTACATTATCCTCTACATCACCATTTGGATCTTCAAGAATCAAATCCCAAGTTACTGTATCACCTACAACACCACCTGTGTTGGCATCAGGAACAATCAATATTTGGATACCAGAACACTCGTCCATCGAATCGATTGGTGAAGTAGGTTTCGGAGTCGGTGCAACAGTAGGGCCAGGGGTAGGCGATTGAGTGGCTACGACAGCCAGCGGAGGGAGAGAAAAGGATTGAGTATCGCTCTCCCCAAAATCTCTACCGTTCGTCGTTGAGTCAACCACCAACTCTGATTCAATAAACAGGAAATATGTGACTGCAGAACCGTTAGACCCAACATCGATGTTAAATGTAAAAGCGCCATCTGGTAAACATGCACGAGATGTAAACACTCCAAAAGCCCTGTCATAAGGACCTCCCTGCACCATTACCTCCCCTGTTTCATCATTCGTCACCTCCCAAATTACGTCCTATAAATTGCACAGAGATCGGNTATAAATTGCTCTGACCAATCCCATTTTAAATAGTTTGCTTGTAGTAGGTTTAACAAATAAAAGAGTTGTACACGGATTGACTTACCTCCGGAAACAGTCCAGTGCTGATCCCAATTTGAAAATCAGTACTGCATGCGTCATAATTGTCACCATCATCCTCATCGCCTGTATACGGAAGAGTAAAAGTAAACTCATCTTGATGAAGATACGTCACCATACCGCCCAAAGTGTAGTCTCCTGCAAAAAAGAAGTATCCAGTTGAAGCCTCCAAGTCATCCCCAAATCCATCTCCCCCTGAATCTGTTATGGTGAATCGGTATGTGCCATCTGGCGTGTAGTACAGTGGAACCGCGACGGTAAAATCAAGACAAACATTAGAAGTGGTTCAGACGGTTGATCGGGAAAGAGGACCAAAAGAAAAAATATCGAGTATGCGCAAAGGTACAAGCAGCTGACCTTTCGGGCAACTGTCGAGCTTCTACGAAAAAAAATAAACCATTGCCTTCGTCGTCGGGAGAAAAAGACCAAGAAATCAAGTCCACATGTATGGCACAATTTTAGAGAACTCGCTCACCTGTGAGACATTCTTCCACTAGCACTGTATCGGAATCCAATAACGGTCCATTACTACTTAGCACAAGCTCATCATTTTCTGCATTGCCTTCTGGATCAACAAGAAAAATCTCCCACTCTACTTCGTCACCACCTGGTCCTCCTGTGTTTTCATCTGGAAGAATAACAAGCCGCACATTATTTGCACAAACAACAGGTTGCTCAGTCGGTGGAATAGGTGCAGCGACAGGCTGAGCGGTCGGTGACGGAGTGGCATCGCTGGAACCTGGGACATCGACGGCATCTGCTGTAGGCTTCTTAGTAGGCGAAGGCGTAGGCTTTTTTGTTGGTTCGTCCGCACCTTCAATCGTGGATACCTCAGTTGCATCCGCTGGTGTAATGTAAAATACAATTGACTCTTCGGGGCCAAATTCTCCGTTGGACAATGAACGAAGTGTCTTGTCTCCCATTTTCAGCCCATACTTCCCTAGAATAATGATGACAACAAAAATTGGTATTTAAAAAGAAAAATAAACCCCACACAAAAAAGTAAACCATACCTTCTCCATAATTGCAGCAAATACCATCCCCATTAGCATCTCTGATCGTAAACCTATAAGATCCAGTTGGCAGACATTCGCTCTCAGTAATGTCAACTCCGCCATACTCGTATGGACCACCAGAAAATTCCACTGAGTTGGCCGTCGTATCGACCACTTCCCACGAAGTTTCGTTGGAGTAAGGATCCGTTTGCAAATCAAGAGTAAAAGTGGCACATGATTCATCATCAGGCGAAGGAGCTGGAGCTGGCACGGGGCCAGGAGCAGGAGGACCTTCGCTTCGATCTGGAGACGGGGCAGGACTGTCGTTTCCCGATAAAAGAACACCCAAAGCTGCAGCAAGTGCGCCCACAATGGCGACAACGACGACACCTGCACCAATTTTTTTGTTTCGCGTCCAAAACCTTCTGTTTGTATTCGAAGCTTTAGGCTGGGGATCTGGAGGGGGCGCCTGTCCATGTGAAATGGACGAACTTGGAACGATACCAATGCCATATTGTACTGCGCCTTCTCTTTCTTGAGGCGGTGCTGTGGGCATGGCTGCAACAGGTGGATGCTGAACAGCAGGAGGATAACCGTCACCGGTGCTGAACGATTCTCCCACATTCGAAGGATTCGGATTAGAATAATCTGGGGTGTAATCTACGGATGGAGCAGAAACATCTGCACTTGGCATGGAAGTTTCCTCCGTGATTGTTCCCACATAAACGATAGGGTCAGCTTCTTGAACCTCCATAGGCTGGGCTGCCTGTACGTTCTGCAAGGGTGCCATCTGGGGAGTCACAACAGCAACAGTCGACCCAGCATTCTGGGATATCTCTGACATTGAATCGCCCCCGTCGTCACGAAAATCGACATCTGACGAATGATCAGTTGTTGTTGTTACTTCTTGGGGTGGAGGAGGCACCACCGCCGCTGCCGGTACGTTTCGAATAACTTTTTGCTCCCTAATTGTCCCGTCGGCATTGCGAATTTTAGTCACTTCTTCTGTGCGCTGAGATCCGTCGGGGAGTATTGTAGTGGTGGTGGATTTCGCAATGATTGATCCACCACTGTTGTTGCTGTTGGCTGTTGACATGGTGACGGTGGATGGCAAAGTGTTGTTCCGCTTCGGGAAACTTTCGCTTTATGAGATGATTATTACTCCTAAGCAAGGTAATTCCAGACTCCTAAGTAATAAGCTAACAAATGCAAACGAAGGCTCTGATTAAGCAACTAACAACGCAAAAGTGGTCGGCAAGTAGATCCATCAGGTATGGTATTGTAGTATTGTACAATAGATTAAATCATCAGATTCGATGATAAGATGATCCGCCCGTCATACTGTTTGATTGGCTATTGGCTTTTCGGCTTGTGCATAAGAAGTATGGCGGCGGGGTCGGCTGGCCCGGCCGCATATTATCGGTAAGGCGGGGACAAGTTAATCACCCTTGAGATCTTACAACCCCCCCCCTAGAAGGGCATAATTGGGCTACCTTGTTCCCCAGTACATATTGTTCCCCAGTGCTGATTTTTTATTGACAAGGCTTAAGCATTGACTCTGATTTATGTATATTTATACTAAAATATACTTACGTTGTGAAAAAGTAGAATTTCAGTATGTTTTTTGAAGATTTTATTGCCAAATAAGACTACTACTGACAACTTCTATTGCCACTCCTATGTCTATTCTGCTGTCTTCTTTCATCTTCGAAAACCTGCTGTCAACAAAGCCATCCATCACCATCGCCATCGCTCCCTCCAACACCAACATCTAGCCCGATTGCAATAGACAAACAACCTGCCAGACCATGGGGGCCCTCACGGATTCCGCTCCAGGAATCAATCAACTCCCCTAAGAAAATGTGTAGCTCCACTTTCATGGCATCCAAATATTTGATTGTTGTGTCATATCCTCGCCCACCCGCCTCGTCCATCGTCCTGCGTCGTAGCCATCATTGTCATTGTTGATCAACATTTGTGGCGACAATCCTCTCTTCCAATTGATTTCAACTCAATCTCAATTGTGTTATATTTCCACAAGGTTGGTTCTCATTCTCTCAAGCGAAGCAAAGGAAGTTGTCGAGAAACCGGTGTTTTTTTCTTTGGTCGGTCGAGTCCTGGACATGTTGATCCCACCAAACTTGCAGCCTTGAAATGTGGTGGCAAAGTTTGATCATGGTGGAGACACCATGGTGGTGTACAACGAACACCTTCAACGTTCAATTGATGAAGAGATGAGATCGCATGCCAACAGCTGGGCGTCAAAAAACTTCCGCCAGGAATGGAGTAAGGCTGTTGCTGAGCCATTTTGTGTGGTTTCAGAACAATTTTCTGATGTGGAGGTCAATGGGCAACCAGTAGTTGTTCGACGCCGTGCTGCAAGTGAAGACTTGGATGCTTTGAGAGGAGAACTGACTACAATCGATCCCTTATACCATCCTGGCATTCATTTGGCTTCACATATGTCTCAAGTCCCAACACTCGAGACATGGATAGAGCACCATTGTACTTTCACTCCATACAGCATGTTGGTGCAGAGGTGTCAAAATGAAGAATGTTGTGGTGCTTTTGTATCTCCAGAAAGGGATGGAATTCGGGAACTGGCAATGCAACGGCAACCAACATCAACACTTGATCCCCATAGACCAGGGCATTTTCTCACAAGGGAAGCAGCATTAGCAAGATGCGCAAAGAATGCAAAAGCCATATGCGATCTATCAAATCTTCCATCAAAGGCAAATGTGGAGAAGGAGGAGGATGCTTCAAAGCGGGATAGAGACAATAAAGTTTCAAAGGAACATGGTCTGAAAAGCTGGGATGCAAAGAGGGTTCGGTCGTTTGCGGTGTGCTTCAATTGCGGAAAGCCATGATGCATATTTGCTGGGAAACTTGATGAATATGAAAAGAATACCGAGGCATTGCAGAAAGAATTGGAGTCTGTGTCATTCAGATACTCCTGTGGCGATTTGATCTTTGATGACGACAGCCCATTGTCACAATTTCTTGCCCATAGAATCAATCTTTCTTGTGAATCCCCTGTGGAAAAGGCATATTACAATGTCCCAGAAAGAAAGTTCAAGGTTGATGATGTTTGCATTCACTGTGGTGAGCCTGGTGATGAAACATT
>JALLOT010001801.1:0-14104 GCA_036939595.1 Thalassiosira livingstoniorum | reverse complement strand
GATAGTTGAGATGGTCCGAAGCAACTATTTGCCACACATGAGAGCTGAGATAGACGACGATTGCCTTCCTTGATCAACTTTGCATGATGGTGTTTCATGGTAAGTTGAGGATCGAAGATAACACCTAAGAATTTTGATTTTTGTACAGCTTCAAGAACATTGTTGTTAAGATATACACGCGGAGAGGGATCTTTTCTATTGTTTGTAAAAAGGATAACAGAGCACTTGCCTTTTGCCTCACTTAACTGCATGTTATGTGGAGCACACCATTCTGAGACACTTGTGATGAGGCTAGTTAGGTCTTGTTCCAGAAGGGATAAGTTTCGATGAGTCTTGTAACCTAAAAAATCGTCGGCAAACATTGAAACGGATAGCTTTTTTTGAATAACAACAGGGTCAATATGTCTGAGAAGTGCTTCAATATAAATGATGAAAAGCCACGGAGACGAAACGGTTCCCTGTGGTGATCCACAGCTTTCTCTAGCGGATTTGCTGAGAGCATTGCCAACTCGTACCCAAAATCTTCTATCAGATAAGAATGAAGAATAAAAAAGGCCAAAAATTGGAGGAATTCCTAATGTTTCAAAAATGTTGAGAAGTTGAAGATGGGCTACTCGATTAAATGCGGAGGTAAGGTCCAGTTTGGCTGCGAGAGTTCGGTGAAATGGTTTGAGGTTGAATCCCTTTTGGATTTCCGCGACTAACCGCATCAATGGGTCTAGAGTGCTGCGTCCTACACGATATGCAGATTGGGCGTGGTGAAATAAGTGAGACGATTCGATGAAAAAGACAAGTCTGTTTACCACTAACCTCTCCATCAATTTACATAAGCAGGAGGTGAGAGCAACAGGTCGATAGCTCTTCGGCTCTTTCGGTGATTTTCCACCTCCTTTAAAAATAGGAATAATGATTGCATTTAAAAATGAACGAGGAAAGGCGCCAGTTTTCCAAACAAGATTGAAAAGTTTTAGGAGAGCTTCTTTTACCTTCACGCTTGCATGACGGAGAAATTCATTATGGATACCGTCTTGACCGCACGCCTTTCTATTTTTGAGAAATTTTAAGGCAGTATTTAACTCATTCATTGTGAAAGGTTGTTCCCATCCACCTCCATCACTTTGAGCTTTATATCTCCTAATTTTAGCGCGAAGTTTCCGATAAGAAGCACGTGCTTTTCTGTTGCGAGGGATGTTTGGACGTTTTGACACCTTTGCGTAGTAACTTCGAAAAAGGTTGGCTTTGTCTTGGTCGGATGTGACCGGTTTCCCCGAGGGTGTTTCCATTGTTGCATTTGGTGGTGCAGACTCCCTTTCTGAATTGATAGACTTGAGAACTTGCATGACTTTGGTTGGATCCGTTGAATAATCTAAGGTTTCGCTAAATTCCTCCCATGCTTTCGTTTTTGCATTTCTTAATTCGTTACTGAAGGTCATAGCGATTTCTTTGAAGTATTCCCAATCTCGTTCTTCATTTGAAATAGATGCAGTCGCCCATGCTTCGTTTCTCGATTGCAATAACTCTTCCAGCCGCTCTGTACACCATGCTATTGGGTCAGGGCGGCAGCCTTTCTTTAACTCAGAGGCCGCTTCCGTGAATGCATATTGAATTGCTCTTTCAAGGTAGAACACTTCGGCACTATCATTCCATTCAGTTTTCTTTTTCTTTTTTGTTGAGTGCCCTTTTTTGTTTTTGTCAAAGTATTCGTCCAAATAGTGTTCGACCGAGCTATTGAACTCGTCCCAGTTAACTTTGCTCCAACTGATTGACGTTCTTTTCGGATTTATTCTTTGATGAATTCGAAATGGATTGAGGCAGTTACGAAAATCAATGGTGTAAGTGAGTACATCATGATGACAAAGGCCAATTGGATGTTGTCGTTTCCATTCGCTAATGTAAATGGAATTTAGCGAATGAAAAAAGGTAACATCTGGAGCCGTATGGCCTTTGTTACTCACATTTGATTTTGAGTCAGTTGTAAATTTCGCATGGTAAGTTGGGAGGGAGTCATTTGCTACAGTAAAGCCATTATCATCCAGGAAGGCCATTATTTCTTCTCCCCTCTTATCTTCGTTTGTTGTTGCATCCCATTCATCAGTGTGAGCATTGACGTCCCCCGCTATAAGAAGGCCTAGGGAGTGTTCATCCTCACTTGAAGACAAGAGTTGAGAAAAAGTCGATGTTGCGTCAAAGTTTTGAATTCTATCTTCGCCTTGTGCTGTCGATGTAATTGGTGGGACGTAGATATTGGCAATGTCTATTGACAGCAATAATTTGTTGCATTGGAGATAAATTCTTGTACGTGCTAGATCAGTCGTAGCGTCATCACCCATTTTGATTGGGGGTAAGGAGGTGAATTTTAAATCTTCATTTTTTTGGTTGATAAGAATCATTACTCCTCCCCCGCGCATCCGTCCCTCTTTCTTTCTAGGAGTGCATCGATCTTGCCTGATTATCGAATAACCGTCAAATTTTACCAACTTTTCCTGAGTTAATCCGGTTTCCTGCACCAAAACCAAATCCGGCTCTTGTTGAACAAGCCTCGAGCGAATTTCACCGAGGTTTGCAGTTAGGGAGCCGCAGTTAAACTGCAGCACCTTAAGCCGATTCGACATTGACGATTTTGCTCTCCTTTCCACCGAAACATTTTTATTGCTTAGTGATGTTATGGTGGGTGATAAATCAATCCCATGAGGTCGTAGGCAGTCCCATCTTGCTTGTCGCTTGCATTTTTAGCAATCCCCTCCATTAAGAGAACATCTCCCCTCATTTTTCCCCTTAATCTTTTAGAATATGACAACCAGTTGCGCCTCCGTCTCTGTTTGACCTCCACCGCCCTTATTCCGTCTTCAATTACCCCGTTAAACATCAAATTAGCGTCGACGAAAAATGTACCATATTATATGGTATGGTATTGTACTTACCATACTACTCAACACAGATCACCACCCGCCTCTAGCCAGATTGCTACAGATGCATGCCTTGCTTGCGTTGCTTGAGATTGCTTGTGCGCGCGAAAGCTGCTTCGAAAATAGCATACGTAGGAATCAATAATATTAAATTGGTATGATATTCTACATATTCCATTGTATTAACATTTGCCTCAATTAAAACCGTTTATTTCGCTGTTAACACTTTGTGACTTTTGTCAGCTTTTGTTGAGAATTTCGATGAAAATGCTGTGATATGGATCCTTGCAAGTGAATATCTATTGCCCCAGAGAAAAACGGTTAATATAAAGTTATCTTGAGACTTTTTCGATAAAAACACTGTAGTTTTGGATCTTGAAAGAGTTAAAAAGGGGCGAACGGTTGATTCGCAGATAAAATCCAGTAGGAGTATCAAAATTTCGCAAAAAATCGCCTTCGGTTAATATCGATGACGCCAAATCTGTGTTGACGCTGTATAAACCTTTTTTTGTTCGTAGTGTAAGAGAGATAGGATAAGTGAGTACTACGTATGATACTTATACTACTACTCTAACACCCCCTTACACTTCCTACCGTCAGGTATGAAGTGTCCAACTACGTCATCAAGTCATAGTTGGCATAAAGTCTTGCAGCAGCTGCTGCAGCTGGTCCCACCTTTAACTGAGGTGGGATGGTTGCAGCCAGTGGTGTCCCATCATCTCCAACCAGTCTCCTGTAAGCGGGAGAGTATTGTGGTGGGACATGTCCCATCAAGAAATCCACATGCCTGTAGAACAGGATCTTGGCAAGTGGCTTAGTGAAATGGTCACTCATGTTTAACGACGTGTCCACCCGCTCCAATCGAATCAAGTCTCGCTCAACCCAGTCACACAATGCAAAATACCAAATATCCATATGTCTCATCCTCGGGGTTGGCTTTTGTGCATTCGCCATTGCCGTACATGCATCATTGTCCTCAAATATCACTGATGCAGCCCATTGCGGGATTCCCAAGTCCCACAAAACACTTCTGCAGTACAGTATCATCTTTCCTAAGTCAGATGCTTCCATAAATTCTCCCTCCGTGGATGATAAAGCTACTGTGGTCTGTAGCTTTGTTTTATAGGCGATACTTCCTCCAGCCAATCTAATGCACGCGCCACTAAATGATCTTCGTGTCTTGACACATGCAGCCCAATCAGAGTCTGCATAGCCATGAGTATCAAATGGGCCATGTTCTGGTCTGTTCTTCAAGATGAGGTCCTTCCGATTACTCACAATCTTTGGTGTTGGGTGATCTGGGAGATTCTTATTTTGTTGGCTTCTCCAAAAGTGTAGTCCATCATCTCTCGTCATGTACAGATACTTCAACATGTGTCTGACTGCATGGTAGTGTGTTGCAGTTGGTGTTGCACTCGCTTGCGCACATTTGACCACCGCATATGATACGTCTGGTCTACATGTCACCATTGCATAAATAACTTCGCCAATTCCATTGCGATATCCAAACCCGTGTTCTTTTGCTGAGGCCTCTTGAACTTTAACAGATGTATCTCCTTGCTCTGCTGACAGCCTTCTATTGAAGTCTGGCAAAGATGGTAGTGGTAGAGGTCTATCTGCTGTAATGGTGAAGGATTTCATCCATGTAGCCATATGTTTTTCAGCGATTCTTTCAATGTAGGTTTGGCATGAGACTTTGATGAACTTGCTCGATTGCAGAATGTCCATACCGTTGAACATTGTGACCAGCCCTTGTTGCTTCAACGGCAGAGTTAGAACGTCATCAACTGCATCTAATAGGATCTTTGCCGTTCTTGCTGACGGTGCCACTACCGCGAAGTCATCAACTTGTCTTTTGAACAGTACTCTCTCATTGTTTACCATTCCAGAGTACAGACAAGGTTCATGAATCGTTGGCGTTAAACCATTTGCACGTAGAATAGCGTCCGCATGTTTCTCCCACAATCTTGGAGATTCTGGATGACCCTGCATTGCTGCAAGTATGGGTATTACGTGTCCCTCTGGAATTGGGGCTCGTCCTTTGTGTTCCACCCACCAGGTTCGAAAGGCCTTATCCGGGCGAATAAAGAAACCTTGTTCTGGAGGTGGGGCTTCCCCAAATGCATTCGACACGTCCGCACCATAGATCAGCATATCTTCAGCTGCTGCCGCCGCATAAAAGAGCCGTGAACTTGTTTGATCCACACAGTTAGCATACGTGTGGTTCAACACTCGTACTTGACCACTTCTTGTCAACCCATCACATGCACACCTTGCCTTCTTACGATTATCCAGTTCCTTTACGGCGTATGTCCACACGAGGTTGAAAATTGCATCCTCCTTCGTTGATATCACGGGGTCCCCGAACATATACTGTAGCTCATATTGGTCGAGTTGGAGGAACTCAGCCTGTTGCCATTCCTTCCAGTCTGGCTGTTTCAGTAATTTCCCACATGTGAGCTTATGTGCTGCTGTTGCATATGACATTACACCACCTGAATGTATCACATTGATTCGAGGTGGTTGTGTGACGTCTGGTGGTATGACGTCACTCTCATAGAACCGCATGTTCAACTGATCAATATTTATTTGCGGTATCCCATCATTTGTCAGTCCATGTGCCACTTCCGGGTGTGAAAATGTCAATTCACAGAATGGACTTCAATCAAGTGTGAGCTGGGTGAATATATCTCGCACCCGTTGCACCGTTGTGACTTGCTGTCCATCAATCTCTGCGAGCCATGCTCCTCAAATTCTTGATCTCCATCTTGGGATTCGAGCACCTGGTGTGCACTTTTTCATGCCCATCAGAATCAACCTACCGTCTCGTTCTTGAAGTTGCATTCCTCCAGTCGGACACTCTGCCGCAACAAACTTTCTCAGAGTCATTTCTTCCACGAATGAGTCATGGTACGGCGTTTTTGAAAAGTACACTTGTTCCATCACTCTGGAGTTAATGTGTGCTTCCCGTAAGACTTGGTTGATGTCTTGATCCACTTGCGGTTTGCTGACTCTTGCCGCTGCTGCAGCCTCTGGCATGTCAATTTGGGTTGGTAGTGCACTCAGTCGTATCGGTATTGGCGTTTGTTTTGGTCCCGCCATGTCTGCCTTCAACTCCTCTGTTGCCATTGGTGGTGTCTGAGCTGGTGGGATTGGGTTACAAGCAGCTGGTGGTGTGCTGTCTTTTTCAGCTTCTAGGCCCAAATCATATAGCAGTTGTGCCGCAGGTGGTCTGCTTGGCTGTAAGTACCATGCCTCATCAAAGACTGCATGATGGCAATGCTTGGTCATCCCTGAATCCAAATCGATGTACCTGATATTATGGTCCGTGGCCATGTATCCCAAGAAAATGCCTCGGAAGTCATGTCTATCTAATTTTGCTCTTCAATGACCTGTTCTCTTTACGCATACCCTTGACCCAAACACTTTCAAATGGGTAAGGTCCGGTCGACGGCCGAACCATCCTTCATACGGTGTTTTCTTCGTAAAAGAGTGCACTCTTCGATTGTGAAGATACACTGCATGCACTAATGCTGCAGACCAGTATTTCACAGGTAACGCTGCCCCATATAATAATGCTCTCACTGTGACAGCCAATGTGTCATTCCACGTCTCAACCCCCCCATTTTGGGAAGGGGAGTCTGCACCCGTCGGCTCCACAACATAGTTATGATCCTTCATCATTTTTGATTTGAACTCCTTCGACTTTGCTAACTCTCCTCCATTGTTGCACCGAATGCTTCCACCTTGTTTGCGTCCAAACGTCGTCAGGAAGAGGCTCATTGTTTCAATAGGCGGTTCCTTGGATTTGCATAAAAAGACCCAAATGTGTCTTGAGGCCTCATCCACTACTGCCAGGTAAGAGTTGTACCCATCATACGATTGGACCACTCGATCCGATTTCTTATCTGGTCGCGTATAATCATATGCTGACGCACGAATAAATCCAAAGTCAGCGAAAAATCGTTGTCCAATCTCTTTTGCTCTTTCAGGTTCTTTCCCTGCAGCTTGCCGTCTTATTCGTGCTTGTTCCTTGAAATCCAAGTATCTGAAAGGGTGTCCATCAAGTTGTGTGGGGAGCCCATCAGCATGTTGAGGAATGACATCCAGTTGCCATTCCCCGCAGAAATCTAATCTTGCAGCCCACAACTCCACCTCCAATTGCCTATCTTTGTCCGTGACCTGGCGTTTTGGTTGGGTTCGTCTCGGCGTGTTCTTTCCGTCGGTTGAAGTTGGCAATGGTCCTTGAGCCCTGCCCACGAATGGCCTGTGATCCAGTGTAATTGTGTCCACTGGACAATAATACAACCCATCCTGTTTTTCCAGCGACATTGACATTGCTAGAAGTCAGCTCTCTGAATAGAATCGAAGTGTTCCCTGCGATTCATTCTTATGACCCTCTTGCTGCCACGTGACGAAATATTCACTTGCATCCACTACTGCCTGGGGTGACAGAATTGTATCTGCCGCAGATTCATTCAAATAACACGGTTGGAAGTACAATTCCCCATTCAACATTGGAATTGGAAGGTATCCTTTGTGCGTACACCTTGCCTCCAATATCTCCTCTTTAGGGTCATTTGACTTGACCGCCAGTCCCACTCTGAATGGTATGATTTCCTCTAAGTCCACCAACAGATGGCGGAACGGCGTGATGCAAATGTTCGCTCCTGAATCTGCTAATACGCCTTCCTCTGCCGTAATTTTAAAACATCAAAATCCATCTGCCAGACCGATAGTTCTTGGTTGTGCCCTGATCCTGACTACCTCATCCAAGATACCAAAGACGTCATCATCTTCTGCCATTTCCGTAGGGTCCCACACATCATTCTCTCTCAGCGGCATGTTGAATGTTGCAAAATCTGGGAAGTTCCTTACTCCCGTCGGCGATGTAGGCCTTTCAATTTCTGCTGCCAATGAGCCAGGGGCCTTGGTGTCCTTCTTGACTGTTCTACTAGTTGGTGTGTTGGCTTTGCATTCTGTCGGACATTCTTCAATTCCGTTTTTCCATCTTTCTGCGTAGTCCTCTTCCCATTGGTCATTCTCAGACCATACTGTCTCCACCGTCCAGTCATCCGCATCCATACTGCCCTCTGAGCTAGAGTCATCAGCGTTTCCCCGCTGTATCAGTTCTGGCATATCCTCACACGTCTCCTCGTCATTTTCTACACAGTTTTCCTGACTTTTCAGTACGTCCCCAAAGTCTTGCTTCTCCATGTCATATTCTCGAAGATTTCTCTTGTCATTCACTTGATCATTCTGATTTGCAATACCTGGGTCCCATACTCTTGAAGATGACCCCTCATTCTCCGTCTGTAGTCAGTCTTGGTCTTCAAATGATGGCCATGCCGTCCAGTCAAATGTCGCTTCGATCTCCTCCAATGATTGGCCCGTCGATTCCATATATGCCTTCATGATTTGCCGTGGTTTCTTTGGATTCTGGAGGACCTTCTGGTAGTGGTCATGCCATTCATCCTCCAGCTGTTTGCACGCAATTGCATTCGCGGGTTCCTTCATATAGAGTTGAAGCCACAGTGCCATCGCTAACTGGTCGCATGTTGCCGCGGTATGACCCACTCGCTGGCATGCTTGACAATGCACCAATGGATCAAATTTCCTTCTCATTGGTGGTTGAGGCTGATGTGGGGTGTTCGCCCATTGTCCTTGCTGCCTCCGAAAACCACTGTTCATCGTCCCTTGTTTCTTGAACGCCGGGCGTTGAGTTGGTAGTCCTGGGCCCAAAGATGTATAGGCCAATCCATACTCCATTGATTCTGTCGTTGTCACATCATCCGTGATCATTGAAGTTGTTGCAGTAGATGGAGTGTCGATCATGTTCACTCTTGGCCTCGCCATATCCAAATCCTTCATACACTTTTTGATGTTGCCATCAATTCGTGTGGCCAATTCATCTATGAGATAACAATCAGGCAGGGTGCCGAAGAAGAGGTAGTTCTCATCATTGTATGTTTCCACCGCCATCGTCAGTGTTGCCACGATTGAAACGTACATCGGGTCTTCGATGTGCCCAAGGAAGATGATACTTTTCTCTTTTTCTGAATACCAATTACCCTGCTTCCGTGCCAATCGAAAATGCAATAGCATAGCTTCTGCATATGCCATCACATTCCCATATTCTGACCAACTTAGGAGCATGACTTCTTTCGTTGGATCAAATGCTGGGACTGTCATCGTTAAAATTTTCCACATTAGGAGGTAGCCATCACCTCCACTATTTTGCACTGAATTAATCTTTGAAAGGAATTGCAATGACGTTCCTTTTGGTAGCATTCGATGGAGTACCTGAAATAAGGCTTGAGCCATCGCCTCGTATTGATGTGTGCCCAAGCCTGGTGGACATAATCCCATATGTCTGAATCTTAGCTCAATTGCATCAAATGGCGTCAGTGCCACATTCACTGCAACCAACGCCAGTTGGAGTCCTGTATAAAAGGTTACCATGTCCGATGCTGTGGTACCTTGCAGTGGCAAAAATGCTGATTCACTTGACAATTTACTATGGATGGGGCCCGATCCATCACGATGATCCCATGACCGTAGGATTTGTTGGTGTACATGTAGAATACTTGGTTGGAGGTCCACATTTTGATCTTCCAACATCAAGAGCTTTATTGTGTCCAAGGCAGGTACCCCGAATTGTCCACAATGGTACGCATCCGGAGTTCCTGGTCCCATCGAAAATGGTGAACAGTGTTGACGTTGTGGAGAAGTTGGTGGCGATTGCGTCAGATCTACCGTATTCGATTCTCCCACCTTTCCGTCTTCTCCGTTGGTTCCTTCTTTCTCAAACTTATAAGACTTGGAGCGTTCCATCTGTTTCTTCTGCTTCTTCCATTGCTCATGTTGTTCTAAAGACATATGGACGTTCAAATTTGTTGGGTCTACTCCAAATTGATTGGTTCCTGCCGAATTATCCATTCTCCGAGTTCCTTCCCCTTGTACTTCTTTCGTCTCTGATCGTGGGGGCGTGTACACTTTTTCTCCCTGTTGTGATACTGATCCATCTTCAACCTGCCCTTCTGCCTCTGGTTGTGTCTTCACCAACCCTTGTCCGGTGGATCCATCTGAATACGTTGGGGAACTATTGGCGGGTGAACCCTGTTTCTGTTTCTCCTTTTTGATATCTGCAATAGCGTCCTGACACTCCTTTCGAATCCTTGCCGTGATTTCATCTTTGCACTTCTGCAGTTGTTTTGCTGTATTACCATACACCGCCTCAATAGCTCCTTTAATCTCCTTAACCGAATGTTGTTGTTTTTCCACACTCTTTTTGATCATGTCATCCATCGTCGATTGTGTGGGCATATTCTGATGTATTTCATTCATTTGTTCACATTGCAGGTCCACTACATCTTGCCTCTCATGGATGGTGGTGAGCTTTTGCTCTAATCCAAAACTCATATCCCTACATCTATCCAATTTGGCATCTGTAGCTATCGCCATTTGCTTCTGATCTTGTACTATCTGCTGTGCCTCTTCCAGCAGTTTCATTGCTTCTGTCATCTCCTGCTGCGTATCCTGCTGGGTCTGTACTGCCTGATCCAATTTCTTTTGCGCCTCCTTTTCTCGCTCTTCAACCGTCTCTAATACTTTTTCCACTCGTCTTAGAATTTGTGACAATTCATCTTGAAGTTTCCCTACCGATTCAATACTTGCACACATGATTTGATCTGAAGTTAATGTGATTTGCATTTTTGAAACTGCCTTCTTATATTGCTGTATTACCTTCTTTTCCTTTTCCGTCGCTTGTTCCAATTTCTTTGTCACCTCGTTGTAATGTTTCAAAGCCTCCATGATCTGAGTGTTTGCCGTAGATGCCACTCTCTCATAGCCAAACAGGGATTCCTTTGGATCTGTTACCAAGTCATGTGCTTCCCTCCATTTAGTTGTGGGGGATTTATACTGACGTTGCCCCAACTTTCCTTCCGTCCCTTCTGCCGAGTATGCCAAAGACTTTTGATTTTGTGCCAGTTCTTTTTGTATGGCTGTCCGATTTTGTTGTTCGTGCCACTCATCATTTTGCATTTCCCCAACAATTTCCTCTTTTTCCTCATCTGCCGCTGGTTCCATCTGCATTAATATTTAATTTCCTTCTAACGGTGAGTCACCAAACTCGGCATTGATCGATGCCAATTCATCATCAAGTGCCTTCTCTGTTTGTGAGAAGGATTCGGCGATCGATGTTTGTCCATCGGAGGGTTTGATGTACCTCCTCAATCGGCACATTCACTGATCCATCCTCCGACGGTGATGGTGTTCCCACATCTATGTTCAACGTGCCTGTCGCCATATCTTGTAGTAATTGGAAGGCTGACGGTTGTCGTGGAGTGAGGATGTCCTGCTCCCCTCGTCTCTGTACTGGGGTCGGCATCGCAGTGGTGTCTCTTTCCTCCTCCTCTTTTTGTTCCTCGACTGGTGAATTTTGTGACAAATTGGTCCCAACCCTTGTGCTCGTTGCATATGGGTTGTTCGACTCCTCTAACCACCTGCTTATTCTCTGTGGGGGTGGTGGCGGTGTGTTGGCGTTGAGTCGATCCAGCAACGACGGTTGACGCCGTGGCACAGCTGGCTTTTTCTTCTTTTTATTTGACATCTTAGTTGTAGTTATATCACTGTAGTACTGAATGAATTCAACGCATATAGCGTTGTGTAATTAGTGACGAGCGTAGCTCGTCGCTCCGGCGCCGCAGGCGAAAATTTTGGTCTCGTAACCTAACAAATCCCGTCCTCCTACTATGCCATGGTGGCGTACTAAGAGAGATAGGATAAGTGAGTACTAAATATGATACTTATACTACTACTCTAACAGACAAAATATTACCTTGCTGGTATCACAAAAATAGTCTATAGTCAAATCGATCAAAAACTGTCAAAAACCAGAAAAAACTTTATTATCACCAGCAAAAACTTTATTATTGTCGGACTAACGTTTGCAATTTTATGCTCAAAAATAATTTGGGCCATGATAGTGTTACAATTTTGTTTTGATGCCATTCTATCTTTTGATGGGTGTTGAGGAATTATTTTTGACTAAAACTTAATATACTCAAAAGATAGTACTTAGAAAATATTGACAGTACAAATTACATAAGTAGCTGAAATATGCTGGTACTGGTACTGGTACTATTTTAAGCATTGCATGCTTTTAATGAGAATAATACCATTACTATAAACATAAATGACATGAATTGTCTTGAAAATTGTACAATTATGAAGAAATATTCAGTGATTTTTTTGTTAACAAGGAAAATTAACTTTCTTTCTTCTAAAATTGATGAAATAATTAAAAATAGTTATTAACAAGCAAGTTGTTGAAATCAATTCTCAAGTAAAACTTCATTTCAAAGAAAAGATATTTTTTAATTTCAGTTGGATTACTTAAAACATCAGACAAGTTAGTGCTCTAGTGACTATTTAGCAGTACTTACTATCAATATGCATCAAAGAAAGAAAATACCAATTCAAGTCTACTTTATGATAATCAAATTTTAAGACATTAAATTGAAGCATCAGTTATTTCAGTATTAATATGTAGCCTTATAATGAAAATAGGCAGTTTCACTAAATTGACTTATTTCAAGATCGTCTGATTAGGAATGCACTGAAACCAACAATGGTGTGATTTTAACAATATTGAGTCTATTTCTTATATTTTCCATTGGTCATATGCATTTGATTTATTCCATGGTTAAACTACTCTTAATTCTTTGCATCTCATAACAAGAGGTCACCTGATTTAAATGCTAATAAGTAATTACAGTATGTTATCTTGAAAGAACTGTTTTGCTACAATCATATACACACCAGATATTCCATAATGAAACACAGTGAATCACAAACAAAGAGTACTCTGAAAAGTAAGAAAATAAAATTATATGATTTCTTTATTTGAAAGCTAATAACTGGTCTTAAAAACTTTTGTCACTGAAAAAAACAATTAATCTATTTTTGTGAACTTTCATTAATTTTTTATATTTTGTTGTTTAAGTTTTGAATGAAAAAAGTAGTTCTTTATTATATTTGGAATTTTTTTTCAGTAAAATTTTCCATCAAATTGTTTGAATTGTTGTTTAGCTAAATTTTATTTTCTACTTGGTTTATTAATACCAACATAACTATACAGACAAAAATATTTCTAAATAAAAAGTTTATTTTACAGTCAAAAATTGAGAATAAATAATATGTTACCTCCAAAAAAAATTATTTACATCAAATCATTAAAATTAATGCTTTTTTAAATCATCAAACAGGACACAAAATGACAGATGACAGGAGTAACACACTAATAAGACAAATTTTATTCTCCTATAAATCATGTATTGCAGTTGGTCATTTGTGACCCCTCATATCAACTCAATGGTGCTCTTGGAGAGTGATATTGTCAAGTTGAAGTAGTTTCAGATTGAAATCATTACTTTTATATGATCAAACTAAATTTCAAAACTTGCTTTTGTGTCTTTGTGGAAAAAACCCCAACTGAAAGAGTAATTTTTAGAAAATATTTCATTTTTAGGGCGGCAAAATAGAAATACACCTGTGGGTATTAATAAACCTGATTATATCATAAAAATCCCATAGGGTTTTATAATGTGTTTCCTTATACAGGCTTTATTCATGAAAAGTACAAAATATAATTCTCAAAGTGAAAAATCCTGTAGAAAGTAATATTTTGTGTCTGGTGCTCAAATTTCTTCAAAGTCTGTTGAATTTTTTTGATAAATTTATGACATCTATATTTTTAAATTAATTGTCTCAAGCATTGACAAATAAAAGTTGATATAGAATAGAGTTGTAATATGAGCTCTTTTCTTTAAATGGAAGTCCAGTATACTTACTTTTTTCTCACAATTAGATTATAGTGTCCACTAAAAACACAATCAAAAAATGAATACATCAAATTCTTTCTAGTTGTTTAAGTTTTGGACTATTCTTTGAAATAAACAAACCTTAAAAACTTTCACTTAGTGTATCAAATCAAACATTTAGCTATAACACCAGCCTGTCTAAGTAATAATTAAGTACCATTTAAGAAAAATTGTGTGCTGTGGTTTGTCTGCTGGTTGATTATTTTGCATGGTATTACTGCCCCAAAATCTGCATAGATAGTCTACTGTAATATCAACCATCATACCGTTTTTCCAAGAATTAAGCTTTGCGAAATTAATAATTTTTGCATT
>JALLOT010001800.1:0-14111 GCA_036939595.1 Thalassiosira livingstoniorum | reverse complement strand
ATCTGACAAAATAAGTGGGTGTGGGTGGTGGGTGAGCAAAATACCCACAAAATACGTAACACCCACATGGGTATGCCCATGGGTATTGCCTCGGGTGCATTGCCCTGGTTGCGGGTCGGTTGTCGGTTGCGGTGTGTGGGTTGCGGTGGGTACTATTGGCGGGTTGCATGTTGCATGTTGCATGCATGTTGCATGCGGGTTTTTTTGTGTGTCTTGTCTGCCTTTTTCTTCTGTCATTCATGGATTCGTTTGATTGCGGTCCCCATCCTTGGAGATTGAAAACACTCCTTACAATAATGATCCTCAAGCAACAAGGAAGGCCATGTCCTGGCCATGTCATAAAAAATTAGCAGGTTTATCTGGGCTTATTGATTTTTGATTTCTGGTGCTTACCTATTTTATTCATTATGGGAGGCGATTCTCTTTCGGGCCAACTTGCCCAGATGCAAAACGACGGCAGGGGGCACGTTGACATTGCACTCACAATACTCAAGGACATCTTCTTCCCTCCTCCGCCTTCGCCGCCAGAACCAACCAAGATGAAAGTATTTGTCGCTGGCCTTCCTCGCAGCGGTACCGGATCCCTTGCAGTAGCTTTGACAGAACTTGGATACAACCCTTGCCATGGGCCCGGTGTATTTGAATTCGCGCCTGTTTTGGCAGAACATTATGAGGGCCGCGCCTCCAATAGGGACATTATGGAGTCTCAGGAAAGGAGGGGCGTCGACGCACTGGGATTGGACCAATTGGGATGGAAAATGTTTGCGGAAGCTGCTTCTATGCCAGATGTGAAGGTTATTCTTTCCGAGCATCCCCGTGGTGGAAAGGGATGGGCCGAGTCATGGGTCCAGCTTTGTGCCTGACCACATTCGCTATTTTAGCCAAAGGCCATTCAGTTTTATGGATTCCATGGTGCAAATGATGGCATTGCAGCGGGATATTTTGATGTATATTAATGGAACTGATGATCCAATGGACCCGTCGTTCTCCTTTCCAGCACAAAGTTTGGAAAGATCTTACGAAAGACATAAGGAGACAGTTATCGAGACCGTCCCTTCGGAACGACTACTTTTATTTGATCCTACGGAGGGTTGGAGTCCATTATGTCAATTTTTAGAGATTCAAAATTGTCCACTCACAGAATATCCACGAATGACAGACCGGCAAATGATGATGGTTATGTCGAAAGTTGCTATGGTAGTGACCTGGATCTGGCCGTTGATTCCTCTGTTTGCAGTTGCATCGATAGTGTGCATAGCTCGATTTTGCTTGTCGGTTAGAAGAGTAAAGATGAAAGTGTTGTAAATTCGCGAACCATGTACAATGATCATTGAGAGTTTCCGATGGTGGAGTGCGGGTTCTTGTGGCTTGGCTTAGCATCGTTTTTTTGTAAATTGGTGGACGTACTTTGAGAATCATGATGGTCGGAGGAAGATGGTATTTTAAGATGCATTGCAACTATTGATCGCTTTATTCTGAAATTTTTCGGCATGGAAATCATTAATCGATTTTGTACAATTGAAATCATCCTAGTTTGTGCTTTCACTAAGTCATTGTTTGATGGGTGTATTGGAAGTGATAGCTTAATATAACAATAAGCAGATACGCAGCATGCCTTCGTTCGTTGGGAGGTATTTCATAAGAAAACTCATGCCAATTTGGTGACAGTTCATAAACAGCAGCACCACGGGAAAGAGGCATAGAATGGCTTGAACCTTATGATCAAAATAGAGATGCAAAATAAAGTAGAATTCAAGTGATGATTAGACATTCTGACTAGTTTTTAACTGTTCCCCATGTCGGTGTTTGCATTATTAACCGGCATTGATTGATGAGGCTGAATTGAATCCTGCTTTGGTGGTATTTTCGCGCATGTTTACAATGTCAATACTATCTCCGCCACCATTAAAAAAGACGTTCATGCTCTCTAGTCAAGCATGGTTTAATATCCCTTCCAATCTGTACCCGCCTCTTTTTAAAAGCGGAAGATGATTTGACAAGAAAAATAAATGTTAGGACGAGAGAACTGCTCGTGTGAAACTTTGTGAGGTGCACAGTGCACAGCGGATATGCAGCAAAGTTCGGCACAAAATACATGTTGGGAGGCTGCGATCGCATGATGCTCGTTGACTGCGGTTTCTCCTTTCATCTCCATCACCCCGACGGAAACGCACATGATAATATTGATCAGATGCTGTCTATTTTCTTGTTCGAAACCACCTAATCCCAGCTCGGTGTAGCTCGATGCACCCCGGTAAAGATTTGACTGAAATGAGAAATTTATACGATAGGTCATGTTCACGATGAGTTCAACCAACTTTAATGTGGTATCGTTTAACTCTTGACTTAAGTTATTCCTCTCAGATCAATCAAAACATTGGGCGTAGATTTTGCAAAGTGCCGTTCTTAATTCTGCTAACGCTTCCTTGTCTCTGTGAATGAAAAGTGCATCACACATTTCCATGAAGCTGACTCTTCGACCAGTGCATCCCCCAAAGGGATTGGATTCGATGATACATCCTCGACAACGTTATCCACATATTTCGCCAGCGTAACAAAGTCATTCTCTCCGAACCAACGACCTAGCTTCGACTTTGTATCTATTCGGCAATGAGGTGCAACGACAGTAGCGGGCATCGATCTACTGTGAGGCAAGTCTACAACAATGCATCTATTTGTTGCATTGCTGTATTCATCTAGGCTGGAGGCGTTCACAAACAGCGTTTGTTCATCGTAAGAAACTCCATATGCTTGATGAACATGACCAAACACATGGAGACGTGGTCGGATTCTGTTTTGGACGTGCTGCAACAAGTCGTAGCATCCCGTCCGCCCAGAGTGATCCGTGTGATCACCTCTACCCAACGGGGGTCCGTGTGTGATTAGGACATCTGTTGAAGCAGGAATGGCGGAATACACCTTATCCAATGCATCCCCTCTGGGTAAATTAAAAGCCCAGTCATGATATGTAGGAGTCCAAGGCAACCCGAACAAAGAAAGATCCTCACCACCAACCTGAATGGTTGCTCCCGAGTCTTCCAGATACAAACAATTCTCCAAGGCCCCTCGAACCTTGTAAGGATCAAACCCTTTTGGTTTTTGCATTATTTTTGACTTTTCGTAATAATCCGTTTGAAATGACAACTCATGATTTCCAGCAATGCAAATGATGTGATTAAAGTTGGATGAGTGTTCTCCAAAATAAAGGCTCAAGTCTTTGACAGTCCCAATCTCCCCTGTTTTTGTGAAGTCACCGCCATGAATCAAGATATCACCCTTTGGTAAAAATGGAATATCTCTATGCTTGGAGTGAGTGTCGGAAATACAAACAATTCTTGTATAGCTTCCATTTCCAGATGCAGAGGAGGAACATGGTGATTTGTAGGGGATTTCCGCAAATATTTGCGTCGGTTCAATGCGTTCCCAGATAAGGTTGGGGTCGGTTGGATCATTGGTGTATTTGATTGCACTTTGAGCAAGAAATTTATGGCGAGGTTTGTAGTTCTTCTCGGCGAGATCTTCGTCGTCCAGTAGATTTGTCAGGGTTTGTGAATTGTGATCTTCGTTATCCGATGGGTTTGACAAGGAAGAAAACGAGGATTGTGATGACTGGGAGGCGTAGCTACTGCAGCTGTTGTCGTCCCCATCCTGGCTTGACCAAAATTTTGACATGGCAGCAAAAATATTACGCTTTTATGACACCGTCAGAATTCGGGCGATTCTTTGCCAGGCTCCTCGCTGATTGTTGCTCGTTCTTGCTATTGAAATTAACCCAGATTTTTTGACCATAGGTAGGCGATGATGAAACAATTGTCGGTTCACGACTGCCAGGTCACAACTTTTGGTTCGCGACTGCATGATTTATTTTTCGTAACTTGCATTTGGATTTTGACGAATTGCTTGCGAGAGTTGTTGTGTCAATCGCCACCGCGAATATGGCATTTTGGAAGCCATGAATCGAAGATTCTAACTGTGAAAATCCTTCACAATATGTCTGCAACAACAACAGAAAAGAAGCCACTACCGGGAAACAAACCGAAATAAACCTCTGTTGGATGATGAAAGTTTCTCCAAATTGTGACGGTCTCTGCTTCCCTAAATTATTATTTTCGGGGTGGCCTCTCGAATACATTTACCCAAGAAGCGTGGACTTTGACCATCCTCCAGGAAGCAAACTTCTCTGTACATGCGGAAGCTTTTGTAACTCCTTTGGGAAATTCCAATTGTATAGTTATGTCATTGGCCTGGGACCTGGGATAACAATTGACGAAAGTGAGGAAACCCACAACATGAACTCGGCACAAAAAAAAAATAGCAATAAGATCAGCCCACAAATTTGTAGTAAGGTTCCAAGTGCCCACAAAATACATTTTATTTGATTACAATACATTTTTCTACAAAATAACAGCAAAAAAAGGCCATGCAAAAAATTGACAATATGGTACAAAATGGAACTATCACCTAAGAGTATCTATGGAACTAAGAATAGTTATTATCAATAACTAATGTCACACTTGATGTAACCAATTTCACAAAAGAGGAAAATCCTTGACGAAAAGGAAAATTTCTTTTTTGAAACAAAGATAAAACCAAAAAATTAAAAATCAATTATTCAAAAACTCCACTTAGTCAAACAAAAATACAACATGAGGTGGAGCCAATTTTTGAAGAAAGTAAACAAAGAGTGCTAATGTATTCAAAATTAAATTAATGCAATCAGAGAATAAAGAATAACATTACAACAGAAAGATGTCAAATAAAAACTTAACAGAAAAAGTAAAAATGATGAATGATTTTGATTTGATATGAAATATCAAACAATAATTCTAAAAGCCATTAATAGTAAAATTAAAATTTGTAGTTATTGGACAGAACTCCAGTTTAAACTTACTACTACAAACTCATAATAACATTATCCTTCCAATTGCAAGGTAACCAGCAAATCATCCAAACATTCATAATGAACAATCCCTCAATCAATTATCATAGTTGAAGAAAATCACAATGAATTGGATTAAATACTTAATGAAAACAACCAATTTTGGACCCAAAATCTGGAAAAAGTCTTGACAACAAACCGTGATCACAGGATTGCAAGGGAAAACAAAAAATCTTAGATTTGATACTCTGCTTCATTGTAAACAAATTTTAAAGAGTTTAGGAAAAATATAAGAGAGCAACTCTTCATCATATTAAAAAACAATAAAAAGGTGCAAAGCACCAATGATTTGCAAGACAAATGTAAATACCAAGTCTCATTGGCATGGTTTTAATACTTAGAAGAAGAAACAAATTATAATAATATTTGGCTCATGACATCAAAAAAGCTCTCCGTGTGAGGATCGAACTCACGACCTCAAGATTAACAGTCTCGCGCTCTACCTACTGAGCTAACAGAGAATAATTGGCCCATGATTTGGATTATGTGGTCAAGTGCCCACACATGCTCTCTCTGAGAGGATCGAACTCTCGACCTCAAGATTAACAGTCTCGCGCTCTGCCTACTGAGCTAAGAGAGAAGATGGCCCACGTGCTTTGGTATTTTGCCCACGGGCCCAAGCTGACACCCAGGATCGAACTGGGGATCTTCTGATTACAAGTCAGATGCGTTGCCACTGCGCCATGCCAGCTGTGTTGTTGGGCCAATTTAGCTGGCAGCCATAAATAAACCTAACAAACAAGTTTGTACAGAGGAATTAGTGTAATTGATTGGCAATTGGCAAAAGTATAATGATTTTTCCAAATTTCCTACTATGACTGAGGAAAAGACAGGCTGGCATGGATTGATACCTAGATATGGTATTATGATGATCTACTGCTCAGTTGATACAACAAGCTTACCAGGATCCTTTCTTGAAATACATTCACATTGTCATTTATTACCATTGCAGTAGTCTGTTTTCCAGTGGTGATGTTCATGATCAAGACCATAAATTGTTTAGTGTTAAGTCTAGAACAGTGGATGTGATGCCAAGTAATACCAGCTAATGTTGTTATGTTTGTATTTGCTGTCATGTAAAGAATATTCCTTGGCCAAATCGTCATTATTTCTTTGAGTATGGCAGATATAGTGAGTGTTCACATGAAGGTGACTTTTTGGTCTCATGAGTAAAATTTTCTTTTTCTCTAACAAGCTACTGGTAAATAGTGCATTTGAACTGATGAACTTTTAGGCATAGTTGCATACTAGAATGTTCGAAATAATTATCCAGTTGACATTTCAATCAAATAGGTGCAGACAAATTAGTTCACTTCGTTATGCTGGTTCTGTTTTACACTTCGATGTTCCTTGCCACGTGTAGTCCCATTGTGTAAGGATTCTTATTTTGACGCACACAACATACTTCTATAAATAGTAGCAAATACTTTGTACAGTGTCAACGTTGTAGAAAACTTTGATCACATTCCAACATTGCTCTATGACAAAATGTCCTTCATTACTTTGATGTGTTTCGCCCTTCTGTTTCAAAACGTCATCGACGAAAAAGACTTACATAAGTATAGTTGGAGGGCCCCCTTTTGTAGATGATTTTCTTTTCTTCGCAGGTTGTTCCCCTGTACTACCAGTCCTCGCTCTCTTTGCTTTCGCACCACCTCCTACTGAATCGTTGTCATCATCACCTTTATCACTTGTGTTAGGCAAGTTGATCTTTCCAGCAAATAACCACCCACCAATTTGGTTGCTTTGAGAATATTGACCATATTGACCCCCTGTTGCTGAAATTCCCCCAACTCCACTCATTCCCATCGCATTCCTAGCCGGAGCACCAGTTTCAGCCCTTGGAACACTAGGAGGACCCAATCCTGGCACCTCGAGATCATATCCCTTTTTAAGTGCCAGTGCAACATCTACTACATCTAGGCAATTGGATCCTCGATGCTTTGCCAAACGCAATGCATCGTTGGTTACTTTGTCCAAGAAACTATCAGCCATTTCAACAAGTCTTTCTTGAACTTCCGCGTCCAAAGTATATGATGGATCGATTGAGTGACATAAATTTTGGAGTTTCTCTCCCAATAAAGGAGCAATGGACGGTTTTCCGAATTGTTTAGGACCACTATGAGAAGGATCAGCGTCTCCACCAAGAGTTGGGTTGGAGGTAATCTGAGCATAATTTGATGTAAGAGCATTGGAAAGCCTTCCTTCAGACCAAGATGGGCGCTTGCTTGCTTGCTTTTGTTTCGGAGTACCGCTGGCAGCTGGATTGCTGGTTACTTTGGCAGCTTTTGTGGCAGAAGCTTTTCCCTTGCGCTGTTTTGGCTGCGGTTGTGGTTGTGGTGGTTGATGCTGCTGTGGCTGTTGCTGCTGAGGTTGTTGCTGTTGTTGTATTTGTGGTGGTTGCTGTTGCTTCTGCTGCTGTTGTATCTGTTGTTGCTGCATTTGTTGCTGATGAAGTTGTTGTTGCTGCTGCATTTGTTGATGTTGTTGTTGTTGTTGCTGTTGCTGTTGGATTTGTTGTTGTTGTTGCTGCTGCTGCTGAATTTGTGGATTTGGTTGCTGAGGAATGGGGGCTTGTTGAGGAGGCATTTGATGCTGTGCCATGGGAGGACCATAAGTATGTGGTTGCATCCCTTGGGAAGTCATTTTTGAACCTCTCCGTTTGTGTCCTCCACCTTTTGTAGGTGCCGAGGTGTGAGGGGCAGTAGAGTGAGGCCCAGCAGGGTGAGGTGCACTAGGAGCTGTTGCGGGAGGGGGCATAGGCCCAGGATGTGCATAAGTTGGAGCATTGACTTTACTTAACCCCAGAGCCACCCTTCTAGCTGCTTCATGCCGTGACTCCATACTAGGAACAGGCTGTAATGGAGGGCTAGTACCTGGTTTAGGGCCGGGTGGAGCTCCTCGCACTACACCACGAGGAGACGGAATTGGCGCTGATGGAGGGGGTTGCCCCATCCCCGGAGGAAAGGGGGCACGCATTCCTTGTTCGATTGGAGGAAGACCTGCTGCAAAACGTGCTGCGTTTTGGCGCCGAGTAAGTTCCGAGGAAGCTGCAGCTGCGTTGGGTGCTGGGTGTGGGGGAGGATGGGTGGACCCCCCGGGTGGCGGTGGTTGTTGCAATGGTTGATTCGCTAGGGGATTTGGTTGACCCGGGCGGCGGGACAGCGCAGAGAGATCTGTGAAACGTTTGCAAGGATTTTTGTCAGATAAACACGAATTGATCAGAGGAAAGTGAACTGCCTCCCCTCAGAAAAAATAAATCACAGCACAATCAGTGAGAAATTCACTCAAGGCAATTATTTCACTCTTTGATGATGGCAAGCAAGCAACAAAAGAAAGAACTCTCCTCGGCCCAAATTTGTGATCAATTCTCTTTAACTTCTTGAACCCACCACCTCCAACAAAATCCGAAAAATTCGAGCAATGATGATTGTTGATGACTTTTTCGAAATTGTTTCTTTGACTCATCAAGACGCATTAATCCAGATCATATTTTACTAAACAATGTCATGCTTTCCATATAAGAGAACTTGTCACAATGGAAATGAATTTCTTTCAAAAACATTCATTCAAAGTCTCCACCACTTAATAGTATTTCTAGACGAAATATCAATGTTCAGTTTTGATAAAAAAATTTGAATCCACTCACCCTTCCCCTTCGATTTCCCACCCGGCATCCCCGCAGCAGCCATCGGCGGACCACTCTGCGGTGCAGGTTCCGTCGAAGGACCCCTCGGCTGAGAATGAGACGATCCCATCCGACTCAAATCCTTTCCTTTCGGTCTCCCTCCTCCCGTCGGTGTAACACCCCCCCCACCGCCACCACCGCCTGGAGCACCTGGAGCGCCCGGAGCACCCGACATGGCATTGCTCGACCCAACCCCCGGTCCCGCCGACGAAGGCGCTGAAGCCGCCGCAGCAGAGGATCCAGATGCCAAGACTCGTGAAAAGTCCTTTCCTTTCTTCCCCGGTGTGGAGGAACGGGATCCCGATCCTCCATCCATGTTGTTAGATGGGGGTGGGGCTGGTGGTGGAGCTCCGCCTGCTCCTCCCGCTCCTCCCGCTGCGGCGGATGCCGAGGAGGAGGAAGCCATGCGAGTGAAATCTTTTCCTTTGGGTTTTGCGGCGGTTGGGGCGGAGGTTGCGGGGTTGTCGACTGGAGCCGCGGCGGGTGGACCGCCGGAGCCTGCCATTTTGGAGAAGTCTTTGCCTTTGGATGGCATGGTGGTGATGTTTTGATGCCAGGTGTCGTATCAGGTCTGTGCCAAGATTGTGCCAGATGCCGGATGTTCCTGCCTGTAGTACCATGTAGAATACCATACATACTCATACAACATACACAAAAAGAAAAGACAGCAGTACAATTAATACGGTAGGTACCTACTTCTATCTATCTATCTACGTACCTTACGAGCTTACTTCTTCATAGGAGTACTCCTACTATGCATAGTACTAATACTTCTAGTAGAGATGGTACTATTCAAAGTACAACACTGTGCTAATAATATGGTACAATACTATTGTACAATACTGTGCCAATTTCCAAGCAACGAAAAAGCAACGAACAATGCTCGCCGCCGGCCATAGAACCCGCCGGCTCTCGCCGTTCGCCGGCCAACTCTGACGTTTCCATCACATCATGTTGCTTGGTGTTGGGCAAACAAATGAAAACAAAAATAACAATTCAGGACCAAGCAGATTACCCCCCACCAAAACAGGAACTCCTCTCCATTCTCCATCAACCTCTTCATGCAACAGAAAATGTTGTCGAAAAGGGGTTCCGTGATTATACTTGTTCTGGCTACCGCCGTCCTCGTGGTGAATTTTGTGTTCTTCTTACCAATGGCAATAAACAGTCGTCCACCTCTTCTCCTATCGTTCACTTATTGCTCAACTCCGCAACTAATTTCGTCAAACTCAAGGACAATTGAAGCTGACGCCAACGCTTCTACAGAAAATGCCAATGTGGCAAATGTGAATGTTAAGTCGTCTGAAACGATAGTCGACGAAACTCCAAAAAGCTCAACCATAAAAACTGAAAGAAGAATTTGTATTCCTGACAAACTGTGCCCTCGTGCAACAGACTACCACCCCACATGCAAAGATACTGCGTTAATGGCACCGTCTCCAAATGAAACATACACTCAACCTCCACCTCTTCGTAGCGTTCACGATCCAGATAACTATCTCAACAATCTTCTCACATTCTTTCACGGGAAACGTATCGCCATCGTCGGCGATTCCTTATCCCGTCAGTGGTTCGAAACCTTGAGCTGTCGCCTCGGTTTGCATCAGCAATTTTACGAAATTGAAACGAAGGGAAAAAAGGGCCCAGTGCCACAACGCATTCTGGATGCTCGTCGGTACAATATCACGTCCACGGAGCAATCGAAGGGACCTCGAGAACGAAACTCCATTTATGGATACATCCGAGCAGTTCCTCCGTATGCCATGCCATTGGGTCCGCTGGACCCACTGCCTTCGGTCGATGTGAAATGCGCCCCTACAAAAAATGGATGCCAGAAACTACGAACTACGATAGAATATTATAAAATGGACATGCTCGAACGATCTGCCAATCTTCTTGATTTTGTTGTCAAGTTTGGCCAACCTGACATCCTCATCTTCAACATCGGAGTGCACTACAAATTTCCGAGGACGTATCTCCACGATTTGCGTTTCCTAATGAACGAATGCTCCAAAATCAACTCAATGGAGACCTCAACGAATGCTACCAAAACGTTATGCTTATTTCGAGAAACCTTTCCTCGTCATTGGGTCGCCTACGACTACATCGACAATGATTCCTCGCCTTCGAAATACAACCCCAAAATTCCAACCCACAACTGGAAATTTGATAAAAGCCTCGTGAGGCGAGAAGCGTGTGGCCCGTTCCTCCCTGGAATATACCCGATCGAATTCAATCACAACAACTATGTGCCAAATGTTGTGATGGAGAATGGGGAAAATGGAAAAAATGGAAATGTGGGTGTGGTGCACGTGGAAGACTTTGCGCGGAATGCGTGGAAATGGCATGTGCAGGAGGATTGTACTCATTTTTGTCATGACAATGAGTTTTGGGATTTGGTGCATGAGTCTTTGGTAGATACTGCACGTGAGAAATTGGCGGAGTAGGGTCAGTAGGGTAATGGTTTTTGAAAAATTATTGCTTTTGAATGTTCTTTTGATCAACAGAAGTGTACAGTTGTAACAATGGTCAACAGTAATAATCAGAGGTCAGAGTTTGGAATGACGTGTGGATATTGAAAATAACAAATGCAATTAGTAATATGCTTCCTGACAACATTGCTCATATTTTTATTGTCATCGCCGCAAATCTGCCCTCCATAAGTGAAAATAATTACTAAAATGACGCGTTAATGGCAGGCCCGGTGGTTGTTGTGCAAAATGGAGTTCTTTTTGGTATTCCACCTTCCTGTAAGCAATGAAATGGTAAAATAATTGGAGGCACTGGTGCAAAACAGACACATCATCATGGGCAATTCTCACAAAATTGTAGGTCATCTTTTGCACAAACTGAATTCCAGCTTTTTAAAACAAAAGAAAAGTCGTGATTGGGCTTATTCTTGTTTTGTGCAAACAAGGGTGTATAATACTAGAATAATTGGACCCATAATTTTAGAGCCATGAGCATGATAGGAACGGTTATCTAACCTGGTTGAAAATCAAAGACGACTCTATTGAAATCAAAAATTGATGTTGCAGTTCTTAACTTTTAGTAGATGCTTTCTTTTTGCACAAAATTAAATAAGAGGGGTGCAGACCAATTGTCGACTCATACCTTTAAATGTCAAAATTTTCCAATAGCAATTTTATCCACATAAATTCTATTTTTTCTTCTCTTTTTAGTGGTGCAATTTTTATCAGTGATAGAGTAAAAGTGAAGGAATTAAAAATAAGTCACTAAATTAATTTGGCAACATTATGACGGACAATCACAAAGTATGATAATAGCATTGACATAGGAATTCATAATCAATTAACTTCTTCTATCTCCCATCCACCAATCAGAATCACTTCCTGTTCAAACAAGGACTCTTTTTAACATAGGAATAGTAGTTTCAAAATATTTTACACTTTCTAAATGTCAGAATAATAGCATACAATGTGGATTGCAAAAATAACATGTCTCCTCTCTTCAACATCCGATATCTCCAGCCAGCATTTGGGACAGGAGGACCACAAAATGAAAAAGAGTTGGCAATTGGTCTGCGCCCCTCTCAAATACATTTTCATGTACTCTCTTAGGAATAACAAAACTACCTACATCTTTGTGGAAAAATATTAGATTCATCAGAAAAGTGAAGTGTTGAAATATTGAATTCCTGTTAAAATTTAAGACACAATCCAGAGAAAGTAAAAAATTATTTGTGAATTCTAGTACAATTAAATTAAATACCATTTTTGCACATGGTAGCTGCTGTTCTTTTGCATGTGTTTTGTAGGTGTACTGACTAAGGAATACAATAGAGTTCATGGTGGTAGTGTCTATGGCTGTGAGTTTTAGGAATAACTAATAATTTTTCTTCTTTCTGCACAATACAATACAACCAATGTATGACATTCATTCCCTCTTTACTTACATTGCGATCAATCATCTTATGTACTTGCACATGCTGGTAGCTTTCTCTAGCCTCTAACCACCAAGTAGAATCTATCCAAAAGAGAGCATGCGGAGAAACTGTTGAGGAGGTAGTAATTAAAATAGAAGACAACATGATGGTGCTTGGCACATTTACTTTTTTAATGCTGAGAAAATTTTGATAATTTCAAATTTGAATTATTGAAAGATATTAAAAACATCAGGTGTTTCATTCAATGCAAATTCATTTTTGTCTTGGACATATTATGTTTTGAACTTTAAAATGGTTCTAAAATATTTCTTTACAGAAGAATAAGATTGAAAATGAGATTGTTGACATAACTAAATCAAAACTGGGTGATTCATTTGTTTTGTTGAGAAAGGATTATGTCAAATTATGATAAAAGTTTGTTTGTGTAGAAGAATAATGTGGTGGAGAATCAATAATTCATAATTCATTACGATTTGTGACATTGAACAATAAACTGGCAGTCTGTTGGGCACTAATAACAAATACCTTCTTGTAGATTTGGAGTTTTGATAATATTCTTGCTGATAGTGGGGTGAAGGTGTTCATATGCTCTCACCAATGACTCCCATTTGGGGTATTGGTGCTGGACTTGTGGTGTGCTGAGACTTTTTCCAGAATATATACCCAAAAATGGGATGTATAAATAGTAAGAAAGCAGCAGAAGTGGCTTTGTTCATACTACACAGGGAAATCTTTGGAAGTAGACAAAAGCATCTACAAGATGTTTTGCATGCTTTCAAATAATCATTCACTTTTGTGTAAGGATGTTTTCACAACAATAAACATTTCAAACTACATAGTTTGTGTTTGTATTTTATGATTGTACTGTACTTTGTACAACAATCACTGGCTGGTATGAAAAAACAATAAAAGTAACAGTGTTTGTAGTTATTGATAATTCAATAAAAAAACTTGCTCTCTTTACACATGCTTTTTAATTCATCTCACAAAAACAATATGAAATGGTACATTTGAAAATTTCCTAAGTTTCTAAAAATTGTAAATTTGATAATGTATCTAAGTAGTACATGATGCACACTTTGACTTTGGTTTCTTTGAATTGAAAAGGAATCAATTTTTTATTTGATTGGTAGCCCCATCTACACAAAAAAGGTTTAGAGTTGGTCAACTGCTTGGTTTTTGGAAAATATAAGGTATGATAATTTTGAACTGTTTTTGATGTTTCAATTCACATCCAACCATCAAACTGCATCAGAGTCAAGGCTCCTTCTTAGAAGATTGGTAATAATTGCTTCACTTTTTCTTGCTAAAATGTTTGCATGCACAGGAAATTTGGTGAACATGTTTTAGATAATGATAATTTAAACAATACTCTGATATTCTACAACTACAAATCTTTAGCATTCTTGAATAAATAATACCAAACTAATATTGTTTTTTATCTGCAAAGTCCATGAAGATAATCAAGCATGCATTACTATGGCTTCCACTCAGAAATTCTCACCCAGAACCAAGCATATTGCCATCAAATACCATCACTTTCAATCACATGTTAAGAAAGGACGGATTAAAATCTC
>JALLOT010001799.1:0-20321 GCA_036939595.1 Thalassiosira livingstoniorum | reverse complement strand
GCAGCAGGCAGCAGGCAGCAGGGCAGCATCATTTTGTGAGGGTTTGTGAAGGTTTGTGACTCTTCATCACTCAAAATCCGGCCATCCCCCCCATCCCTTGAGAAGAGAAGAAGTCATTGCAATTGTATTGTAGTATTGTATGGTATTGTGTATTGTGAGTATGGCACTATCATAAACAACAACATACACATACAACAACTATGCATGGTACTACATACTACTACTATTTACTACCCACATACACACATGCAGCACGCACACATGCTGCTATTGTTAATCTACCTCTAGGTAGCTTTTTTCTACCTACTTCTACGTTGCGTTTGGAATGTAAATTCTTCTTTCACTAAATAATAGACTCCACTATTCTTTTCTTCCAAGAAAACATAAATGAATCATCATTACCACAGTCATTATTACTAGGCCATTTACTTTTTTGAAGGGCCTCCACAATATTTGATCAACACACACATCACACACATCACACACATCACACACATCACACCCACCATCTAATGCTACATCCACACACAAGAGGCAAATTGAATGGGGACAAAACTTTGCCCCTCTCCACCTTAGGTTTGCCTTTATTGTGCCAACCAACCAAGAGGGAATTTGTTAGGGATGGAAGAGTGGAAATTTAAAATTTGCAATTAAGGGCAATTTTTTCTCTTCCTATACCAAATTCCATTTTCCATGGGCAAATATGAAAATACAGAAAATAGAAGCTCTTAGAAGGATCATCTTGCAAAGTTCCAGAATCTTTATGAATCTTTCTTTTTTCTTCTGCCAAAATTTTCAAATTTCATGCACATTCAAGAATATACTTACATGGTTGACATGTTCTTTCTTCTCTTGCCTGAGACAATAAGTCATGCTTCTCCAAATTACCAGAATGCCATCAGATTCACCTTTTCATTATTGGAAGCATGTTTCATCTGATAAGGATATTTTAGAAAGGAATAAATTAATTCCCAAAAGTTCAAATTTTTTCTTCCAAAATGCATTTTATGTGTGCATGAAGCCTAAGTACACAATGGTTTAGTTAAGTAAGTGAGTAAGGAAAGACAATTACCAACTGGATATTCAATATGAATGTTTTATGATGACTGTATTGTATTTGGAAATCCTACCTAGAATTGAAGGGATTTATCACTACACACACCCCATGGTGAAATAAATAACTGCTCCCAAGGCCTCCTTATGCAAGAAAAGTAGGTTCTGTGAACCCTAGCAGTATGCTGTATACAAACCATCTGCATCAACACCCATGGCACTTTTAGCTGTATTCTTGAAAACAAGTTCTATTGAACAATTAGTGCTATAAGTTATCTGGTTCTGATTTCAAGATATAGACAAATATTTTATCAGAAATTTCATCAGCTGCTGCATGCTCTTGTATGTGTTCAATTTGGTGCTCTCAATGAGGTTTTGCCCATGTTATTGGGAATTTTTCAATGAAAGGGACATCATTCATCATAGTGAACAGATTTAAAAAAAATGTTACCAAATTAGTTAGAAATTCAAAAACTAAATTCCCTTGTTTTTAATTTTTGAATAATATGCGGTAGAATTTGTAGAAAAATAAGATCCTAATTAATTTTTAGTAGCATCATAAGAAGTCTTGATATACTTTTTTAGAATGCCCAATACAAAAGATTTCATGTATGACTTTCTTCCTAGATTGTACTAAAATCCCAGCATGGACTCAAGGCATTATGCCAGTATTCAACCTTCCAACAAATGTCCTATTTGACTCAGAACTAGTAATATTTTGAAGACAACACAAAAAATGTTGCTCAATAAAGTCAAGGTCAATACTAAACCCAAAAAAAATTAATGTATTGTGCTCCTGTTTTCCCAGTATCCACTGTTGTCAGTTTCCATATAAAAGGAGTAGGCACCCATCTTTTGAGTATAAAAACATTATTTATTTAGATTGAATGTGTACATGAATTTTTTAAGACAGATAACTTTTTTAGAAACTATTTCTTTTGATACTGACAATCTGCCAACAATTTTTGAATTCCACTGATACAAATACAGTTCATTCTGCACACATCATGGTCCAAAATTGTTACACATTTCTATCCAATAGAACTTTTTTATTTTTGGCAACACAAGCAAGTCATTGTTTTTGAATTTGAATGTTGTGTAAACTCCACCAAACCTGTTGTTGATTGAAAGTGATGCTGTCAGCTAAAACATTTTTCAATGCTCATTTAAATATAGAACATAACTGTTGTTTTGAATAACTTACTTGCAACCTATTATCATTTCCTATCATAAACAAATTAGTAAGAAAGTTTGAAACCAGTCAAACTTTACCAATATCTGTCAAGGATAACACTTTTGTAAAGAGCAAAAGAGTGAATATTACAGTCCAGATTTGCAAACATATTAAATATTTGATTAATAAGATTTGCATTCAAATGTCTTTGTGTCTTGACTTTTATGCATTGGCATTGTCAGCAAAATCCAGAGTTATCCATGCTTTAATATTCTCCATCATCATCAACCATAGGTGAGAAAACTCATTGTAGATCCTTGGAGGTTAAATGTCTCCCCAAAAGCTGTGCCTTATTTGAAATAAATCAATTCAAAAAATGCATATTCAGTTTTAATTATACTACTTCAATATTTGAACATGGTATCCTGTCAGACAAGTAATTCATATTTATGTTTAAAATCTAATTTATCATTATTGCTTATCATTTAATTTTTTTTCTTTATTTTTTGTTTGGTGATTTGTAGACAGATGTTTAATTTAAATATTAGTAACAGATCAAGATAAACAAAATATGATGCTGATTTTGTCAAAAGTAAACCCAAGTCAATGATTTCAGAACATATAATTCCAATGGAAATACCAAAGCTCTTAGTTTTGGGAGAAAGAAAAACACCACCAACCATATGTTCTTGTGCTCCACTGTCAACATCTACTTCAAAAGTAGTCATAAGTCATTAAGTCTCTTTTTCACCCTTTTGTAGGTTCCTTCAAATATTTTGTACTGAAGAGTTATTTGGATTTATTGATGGTCTTAATAGGATATTTCAATAGGTAATATTATAGATGAATTAGTTGATCCATTTTAAGTTCATTAAGAACTATTTCTAGAATATTTGTTTGGTATTTTTTGCCAATGACCCTTAACTTATCAGTTTTGAATAAAACTGAATCAAGAGTAATATTATCATCAAGAGTGTTTCAATATAAAAATGAAATCCAAACTAAAAATTTTCTATGTCTCTGTCTACTTATAACAGTCTATCATAATCATTTTCAGAATCTTGTTTTCTTAAAATTGTTTCAACTCTTGAGTGCTCAAATTTAAATTGTGCATTATTTTACATGAAGTAAAAATTTTCATCCTTTCTAGTGTTTATTTGTGTTTTGTGATTTTTTTATTGACAATTAAAATAACCAGCTATATTGTATAATTTATTAAGGACATAAAGCTAAGTAGATGTTGTAGAAGATAGGTTAAAAATCCATATTACCTTTCAACCAAAATCATATTGGAAATCAATGTCCATGCTGACTTTTTTATTCAGATTTCAATATTAAATTTGTGAAAAATATCAAACAGAATTTCTTCTGAAGTATAGAATTATTGGCTCAAAATCACATTATTTGAATAAAAATAATTTACAAAATTAGGAGCTTGAAGGTTACCATCTCACATTATATTTTACTCACTCTTGTACCACCTTAAATATTTCAATATCTTTAACCACCTCAATATATTTTTGTACTGTGTAAAATATCACTTGTGTGGATGCTTGTATAGGGTGCTTTAGTGTATGATTAAAGTTGACTAACACAAAAACTACAATAGCCAACTAAAAATTACTTATGCTGTATGCATCGAAGTTGAAGTATTTTATACCAACCATACATACTGTAGACAGGTGAACAAGACTGTCAGAGCAGAATTTATTTCACCCCTAATTAATGTGTTTATTTTTGACCTGATATTTTACAAATACTTTGGAAAGCTAATAGAAAAATACCAAATATATTCAACCACTCTCACCAAACTAAGAGATTCATGTAAAAATTGATGACATCAACAAGTACCGAAGGGAGATTAAAAATATCTTGATGTTTTTTTTTCAAATACACCAGTAGAAATGCAACCATTTTAACTAAATTAATGATTTCTATGGCAACTCAGAGAATACATGAAGCTGGTTTAAATATGATTTATTCTCAACTGTGATATTGATATCTTTTTGTCTAAATTCCTTTTATCATAATTCATTGGTGTGATTTTTTTATATTTTTTAAATGATATTTATGAATTTGTACATGGAAACAAGTGAATGCTTTTTGGCAGCCCTTAGTATCTGTTACTTTGTTATATTTTAGTAGCTTGTGAGGTAAGAACCAGATGAGCTCAGAACCATTATACCATGATGTTGTACCATAAAATATGATTTCATACATTTCCATATTATACCATGTCGTAACACACCATACCAGTCATATAATGCCATTCAATATCCACTAATATCTTACTATTTTTACATCATAAAAAAACAAAAAGTCCTTGGTAGCCTTTCACAATTACAACCATAATTTTACTTATGTTTCTCCTGCTGCTTCTTCTGCCTTTGTCACATTTGGAACCACTACCACCAATTCCTCTTTTCAACTCTCATTGTAACCTCATCCCCCATCTTTACCCCTATGACTGTTGTGCCATCAATCTTCTACCTCAAGTCCATCACCCAGCTGTGAGTTTACATTCACTTGTCACTAGAACCACTTAATCTCCTTAAATCCCAATCTTCCCCTCTTCTTTTTATTAATTTTTTGCATTACCCTACTCATTCATTGAGTCTAAAGATCTCACCTTATTGTATTGGTTAATCAAATTGTCATCATGATTATTATTGGTATTGATGCTGAATTTCTATTGTGATATAATAAGGGGAATGTATGTATAATGTATTGTTCATTCCAGCTCAAATAGTAGTTAAAGAAACACTGACAGTGCTCATGACAATGAGAATCAAATCATCCTATGAATCACACAGGACAGATCAATGTTGAATTACTGGTGATCAGTAGTTATTGGCAACAGGAAAGTACTTGAATATTTTTACCATGATTGCAGTGCAAAAACATAGCATGAATGATTCACAGAGAAGGCACTCTCACAATGAACCAAGATAATTTGTTTTATCATCCTATGCTATTTTTTTGTATATTTCTACTTAACAGAAGTACTTTTCTTACTAACCATAGTTTTAATTTTCAATTTTTCTGCAATGGCAACAATAGCAAAACTTTTTGGGGAAGTAGTCAATTAAGTTGATTGATGGAATTATGCATAAGCTGATATTTATTTGAAACAATATTATTTGTACAATAACATAGACACATACATACAAACATGAAATGAGATTGTTACCACCAAATTAGGCCAGTAGTACTTTTTGGGTACTTGTGACATATGGGGTATTTGGTATACAAAAGTAATTTTTTGCCCTTTTCTTTTCAATGGTGCGGTAAAGGCCAGTGGCTGGGATAATAATGAATATTTATAAATTAAAAACTTCTACTGCTTAATGATGATGAGATATTATAGTATTGCTGCTGAAATCATAATTCAAGTGGATGATTTTGGTAGCTTTTTGATGTCCATCCACAGCACAGAAACCATCACAAGAAGAGTTGATGTTTTACTCTTGAAGTGAGCGGATCTGTGCCACATAGGAGAAATGAGTCAGTTCTATGTAGTACTTAATGTTATCAGTTAAATTTTACCATCCTTGTCTCTTTTTTCATCTTTTCATCCACTTTGATCAAGTAGTTATTTTAGTAAACTCATATCATCTTATCATCCTTTTGTAATCTAAGCATCTAGTTCAATGAATTACTGCTTCCTTTATTGCAAGCTTAGCAAGGTCTGGTGTACCTCATGTGCAACTATCTAAAAATAATGATGGGGCAGTGAAAAATGTTCACATATAAGTACTAGGATTTTGTCCCAATTCCCGTGGGGGGGCTAATTTGGGGGTATGGTAGCCTGTCTCAAATTTCCTTTGAATTAAAAAAAAGAGAGATATAGAGAGCCAGTGTTGTAAAGAGTGGACATTGTGGAGGACGATTTGAGCAATGCTGGGAATGATAGGTATTTCATGTTCTAAAACTGACTTTCTAGAATTATGGTAATATCTATCATGTAAATGTAGTGAAAATATGCAATAGTACTGAGTTGTGAGCGTTGGCATCAGGCGTGATGTCAAAGATCAGAACTAGGACTGATTTGGATATTGAACCAAATCACACGTAGAAACTTTCGTATGTAGAAGTTTCACGCTAGAACCATACTGCTGTTGGCAGGAATGGCAAACAGACGGCGCAGCTGCAAACATGAGGTAGTTGACTACCTACACTCCCTCTCGGATGTAATTCGAAGGCTCACCAGCCGCAGAGTTTCAGACGTAATTGTCTAAACTTAATAACTCCAAGCCCCTTTGTAAATCCGTCGCCCAACTGCTCGTTTGAGGTCACTTTCAATAACTGAATCTTTCTTGGCTTGATTTGAGTGCGAAACCAATGATACTTCAATGCATAGTGTTTTGAACGTGGCGTCATACGACGTGGTTCGAGACGACCTAAAGTGAGAGCTCCAACGTTGTCTTCATGCACTTTAATGTGCAAATTTGTAGTGTCTTTGCTGATGAGATTAACAGCCTTGCCAAGGAACTTGACCTTGTCAATTAGAGGGAAGAGGTCACGACTGCTGAACTGAGCGCTACGTACTCGGCTTCCATGGTGCTGAGTGCAATCTCGGTCTGAAGCTTGCTTTTCCAAACGACAGGGCAATTAGCTACTAGGATGACATAGCCCGTGCGGCTCTTGACCGAGTGTGGATCTTGTTTATCCTCGTACCCGTACAATCCTGCAAAGTCTGCGTCGGGATAACAATCAACATCCAAAGAAGCGGATGGATTCAGAATGAGACCTTTGTCTTGAGAACTGACCAGGTAACGTGCTACTTGCTTGAGAGCGATCTCGTGTGATCTTCTTGGTGCAAAAGAGTACCTTGCACACTGGTGAACTGCAAAAGCAAGTTCTGGTCTACTATGACCGGTGAGATACAAGCACATTCCAACGAAACTTGCATAATTGAAGGCATTGCTGGCAGGAGGGCCATCGACGTCCCGAATTAATGGGCTACATTCTGCTGGTGTGGCGGCGCTATTTGAGTCATCGGGAGACAAATTACAGGCTTCAATGATGCGTTTAATAAGCCCTGTTTGGGTGAGCAACAACTTGTCAGGGAGAGACGGATTGTCGTTTTTGATACGCTTGATATCAACCCCAAGAAACCCTTCGGCTGTACATTTGAGGCGAAGACAAATATCTTTGTCACGCATAGCACTAATGAAGACAGTGATGGCAGACTCAAGCTTGGAGTAAATCAAAACGTCGTCAACATACGTAATAACGATGAGGCTCTTCCCGACAAAGAGGCAAGAGTCAAGATCTGACTGGACAAGATCATATTCCCGAAAACGCTTGGAGATGTACTCAAAGAAGTACCTGGGTGCTAGTTTCAAGCCATATTGCGAGAGCCGTAATTTATAAACAAAGTCTGGGTCTCCTCGGAAGCCCCGGGCTTGATGCACATAGATATCTTCACCAGGCTTGAGTTCAGCATGAAGAAAAGCTGCTGTAATGTCAGCTTGAGCTGTATGAAGATGGAGGATTGAAGCAATGACCAACATAAGACGAACGGTGGACCATTCAACGACTGGGGACCAGGTTTCGAAGAAGTCAATTCCTTCTTTCTGGTGATCTCCACGCACACAGAAACGAGCCTTAAACTTCTTGGGCGACCCATCGGGGTAGCGTTTCAGGCGGAAGGCCCAAGTAGATGGGAGAACTTTCATGCTAGGCGTCCGACGGACGAGAGTCCATGATTTCATTTCATTTTGAAGAGTGTCCATCTCGAGTTCACAGGCTTTCCAATACTCAGCCGCGAAAGGACCGTTCATTGCCATGTCCCAGGATGGGTTGTCTTCGTCGTACTTGGAACTTTTAACGGTGAATACATGAGGACTCATCTCTGCAACACAATCAGAGCAATCGAAGTCTGGAGTCAAGAAGTTTGCCAAAAATCCTACGTTGCCACGGTGGTAATTGGAGCGAGCATCATTCCATGGATCAGAAAGCACAGGGTAACTTGCAAGATTTGCTTTGAGGTGGGTGGGATAGTCGCATGTAGGTGAGGTTACCGCCAGAGGTGGTTGTCCCCAGAAACGAGCCATTGCGAAGTTGACTAGCAAACCAAGGCGAAGTACGTTGACCAACCAGGGCCCCATGTTTCGATCTTTTGCTGGCCCATCCTTGAAAGTACCTCTGTTCCGACGTAAAGGATAGCGACGCTCAACGAATGGAGATTGATGAGTGGATGGAATGAGCGAGTCTTCAACGCCATTGTGATCTTTCACGACGACTGGAGAATTGGACTGTGGAATGGAATGAGGCGATGCTCCCTCTGGAACGACGTTCTGAGCAGGTGAATTGATTGCTCCCTCTGAAACCTTGTCACCTCCCTCTGAAACTCCATCAACTCCCTCTATGACTTCATCAACTCCCTCTGGAACTGAACCAATTGCTTCATCTGTGGCAGCATCAAAAGAATCAATATGCTGGGAAGCATCACTGGAAGGGTGAGAAGGAATAGACCTACATGGGTGTTCTGGCAGGTGAGGAGTTGGAGGAAGCTCCAATGGAGTAAAATCATTGTCGAAGGAAGGAACTGTAGGGACTTCATTGACTACAGGAATCTCGGATTGAACCTTAGAACTCGTGCAAGAAGATGGAGGCCCATCGTTCAATGCAGGTGGCAACGGCTGCTGCTGCTGACCAAAATCTTGCATTGCTTGGATTGGATCATTCCACTCAGAGTCAAGAGCTGGGTATGGCACATGCTGCTGACCGTCTGGACCAAACTCCTCTTCAAGATAAAATTCGCATGCACGCTTGAATAACTTGGTCCAAATGCTGGGCAAACTGTCAGGTGTGCGGGTTGAGCAGACGGTCTCAAACTTATCGTCAAAGACTACGTGATATTGTGGGCTAATCTTGCCAGTGACAAGGTTGAGAACTAGTGGAACCAGTGACGAATGGTCAGACAAAAACCCAACAAACATCCCTTGACGTGACTTCTTGTCCCATTTGGGAATCTTCTTGCCATCTTGGAGACGAGGATCAAGAACGTATACTGGACACCCAAATACGTGAGACCGATGGAGATCCAGATGGTCTGAACGTGCATTAGTCCAAACTTCCTCTGGACAGAGCCCATTTGCTTGGTTGGGATGGCGGTTCCATATCCACACAGCGTAATTGATTGCAAATGGCCAAATGTTGACGTTCGCTGCTGCTGGCCAATGCAAAGCCAAGTGGAGAAGGTTAGCCCGAGCCCAGGAGCAAATAGTGCGAATGCTTCGTTCTGCAATTCCGTTTTGGTGATGAGCTCCAACACCACTAAATTTGATAGCTTCTTTACGATCCTTGCAATGCGCAATGAAGTCTTGTGACGCAAAGATTCCATTGTCAGAGTGGTAACTCTTGACTTTGAAGCCTTGATTGGCTGCCTCTAACTCGAGATGCTGCTTGCCACGTAAGGTTTCCGAAGTGGTGAGGGCTACTTGAGGGTAATGGAAGACTTTTGAACTAGCGTGGTCTACATAAAGAGCCCCACCAACATAGCCTTGACATTCCTTTCCGAATGTGTTTGGCAACCGACCTGGCATATGTGAAACATAACGGTCAATGGAGATACAGTCGCCAGGACAAAGATGATTCTGCCGTAAGATCATTTCTCTTGAATCCACTTTCGTTGCTGAACGATTGTGAGTGCAGTCCGGTGTTTTGACATGCATTTTTGCTAACTGACATGAAGCACACTTTAAACCACGGATGTCACATTCTGGCGCCCGATGTTTACTTGGCAAGAAAGGGCCGTCGTGGACAGAAGCACCGGAGGCAGGATCCAACAACCATTTACGATCGCGCAAGAGAGCTTGCACCCAGGAGACGTGGGCATGGGAAACTCTATGATGCCATAGGAGGATCTCCTTTTGACCAGCTGATAGATTGATATTGTCCGCAGATGTGACATTCATTTGACCTTGAAAATGTTGGAACTCGGCTTTGAACGAAAACAAACCAGCAGACGAAGTGGAACGAAACTTGCATGTGTTGGACCAGAAAGTACTCTTTGAGTCGACACCCAACTCCAGTGTGGGCAAGTTGTTATGCGGAGACAAAAGTGCCACAAGGGTGGTGCCATTGTCTAACTCCAAAGAGCACCGACGACCTTTGAGTTGCATCTGACCACCGTAATGGGAGAACAGGACTTGTGGGCTAAGCAACTGGACCTCAGCCGTTGGAATATGGAATCCCATCACCTCAATGTGGATCAGATCTCCATTACAATCAAGGATAGGTAAACGCATCATACCTTGCCCCTGGACTTGATTCACATTCGATAGGTCCTTAATTTTGACAGAACTCTTGGAATATGAGATGAAATCATCCAAGTGGGGGCTCACGCAAACAGACGCGCCTGTGTCTACTCAACAGAGTACCTCCAGACGAAGAAATAGAAAATGCTGCTGGGGAGGTAATAAAACTAACACACAATCGGAGACATGAAGACGGCGTCCAGGTGACTGCACCATCAATTTCCATGCTACCTCTTTTTGAGATTCTACGACGGCGAGGCACACGATGAGAAGCAAAAGACGAATGAACAAAGCTGCTAGGGTCGAAGGAGGACAGGTAACCATCAACCAACTGGTCCCAAAGAGAGGTTTCATTGTCTGATAGATGTGGTGAAGGAACCTTTGGCGGGTGACTGCTGGCGGTGAATACTGCTGCACGGTGAATGCGACGAATGATAGCCCGACGGGTACGCCATGGAAGTGACATGAACGAGAGCTGACTGTAGGACACATTCGTCTCATCGACGTATGGAGCAAAGAATGTTTCAAAAGTTGGAGACTTGAAAGGAACACTGCAGTGACATAACCACGAAGGGACAGACCAAGCTGGTTGTATCGGATCATCATCTGCAAGGTTGGTGGAAGCCACAGACCAGAACTCTCTGGGAGGATCAACAAACCATTGACAGATATGATCGAAGGAGCCAAGTAGGACATCCCACCAATCGGAAGGAGATAAACTGGCAAGGGAGTTCAGAACACCACAAGTCGAGAATAAAATATGAAAACAACGAAGCTGATGAAGAGGATGTTTGAAACCTGAGTGAGGCGTAGAGGGTAGTGGAGAGAACAGACCGGAAGAGGTAGGTTCCACCACAGAAGAAGCACGACGTTTGTGCCATTTGTTGAACCGATGGAGCTGCTTGATTGGTGGAGTCTTGGAGGCAAGTAAAAGCAACCGATACTCTCGTGAACAACGTGCCAACAAAGACTGAGCCAAAACTGAGACTGGAGGAGAGGTGGTCTGCATAGCAGAGTTCGTAGAAGGACGGAGAATGTTGGCAACGGCATCGAACAGAATGTTGTGTACCCACACGAACAATTCAAAAGCTGGGCATGGACGTTGTGCATGGAAGATGATTGGTTGATTACGCCGATTGACCATTAACCAAATGGAATCCTAACATGAAGGAACGACGGAGGGTACGGTTGTTTTATTTGGAGGCATAAAAGTATCAAGAAATGATATGAAGAGTGCTTTAAACTGCAACCACCAAGAAAGAAAGCTAGCCGAAAGTTCGCCAAGAACAATCCAACCTGCCAGCCGACAACCGAAGCACAAGTCATGATTGAAAAGGTAGAGACTGCCAATGAAGACAAGGAGACGACACCAACTTAAAATGAAGAAAGATAGCCAATTTGGCATGGGTGGTGGACGGAGAGTAACACTGATATGAAGGCTAGCCGCGCAACTTGCAAACGAACGTGACCACCACCGAAAGAATGTCAAAACGATATAAAATGTAGCTGGAAGAATGAAGAAATCATAATAACTGATAATATTTGGTGAATCGATGAGGTAGGGTGTGAATAGGAGTGACTGGAAGAATGGAGGAAACCATAGGAGAGAGGTGGTTTGAATGAAGTGCTGTATTGATGAGCATTTAGTAGCAGTATAGCGAAGAATTGGGGTCAAATGACGGAGGAATGAATCTGGATCTGGAGCTGGAGGTGGACGGAACGGAACATATGCCAACATAAAGTCTGCGGCGCGTCGTTGCATGGACACTTTCATAAACCGCAATTGGACTTGATGAATAAAGGCGAAGCAGAGACTGAAAAGAACCAATAAAGTTGAAAATGAAAACGGTGGAATCGGTGAAGAATTTATTGACGAATCAGTAGCTGTAGTTGTAGGAACATAGAATAGAATGAAGAATAATAAACGTAGATTTGAAGCTTGGAACATTTGAATGAATAACTGAAAAAGGCGCTCGTGAGGACCAAGTAAATGCCCACCGCCAATTAGTTTCCCAGACCTTTCATCAGGGAAGCCAAATTGGCGTAGTAACTTGCATCGGAGTCACTATCCTCAGAGCCGGCATCATTGCCATCATCAGCTGCAATATCACCGTCGTCTGCATTATCAGGGGCAGCATCATCGGCGTCGCCATTTGAATCAGAGGCATCTGGAGATCCACCATCCTTATCCTCGTCAGGGTCAATCATTTCTTTGGTGATAGTCAGAACATGCTGAAGGAAACGCACGTCCTTGGGTTTCCCGGATTTCTTAGCCTTATCCGTCGCCATCTTAGTTAGCTGCTCAGCAATGCGGTGTTTACATTCTGAGGCTTTATGACCTTGTTTTCCACAATGGTGACAATTCCACATGAAACGACCAGATCTGCCACCCGGACCTCTACCGCCTGGACCTCTACCACCAGTGCGCCCTCCAGGACCACGACCAGCTGTTGGATTTGCACGAGGACGATCCTGGGGAGGGTTAGATGGAGCCGATTCGGACAAGAAGGCACTACGTCCTTCACGGTTGGCGCCATCCCAACTGCGTGCAGCACATTTCATCTTATAGAGTCGTTCAACATCGAGGCACACAGACTGGACTTGCTTGATCAGGGAAACATCCTTTGTACTCTCGCGATAGGCCGTCATATTGAACAGCAACGCCTGAGTTGCACAGAGTTGTTTGAAGTCCTTGTTCTCGGCCTTACTGAACCCTTCGAGGATGCATGAAACCACATTCGTAGGGACGTCTTGATGAAGGTAATGGCACACAGAATGGATCTGCCGCACAGCCTGACTGACATTTTCACCTGCAAAGTTTCGAATATCAAACTTTGTGATGAAAGTACGAAGGAAATCGATGGTCTCTTGAGACGTAGACATCTGACAAGTTACAACGAAGTAAAACATGGTAAGTGCACCAATTGCACTATCATCGTCCAAGCCAAAAAGGTCTTCGTTGACCATATCAAGGAGAGAACTGTCACACGAGACGGTCAAAATTTCTTGTACCCACGCGTTGGCCATACTATCTAACTTGCCGGCACAAAAGGTGAGTGCACGTTGGTATTTAACAACCACTTCCTGCGAGAGATCCCTCCAATCAGTAAGCAGGAATTTGAAACTACTCGAAGAGATGATCGAAATGCTTCGTGGCGAGGTTTCGTCATAATTGGTACAATCAGGGACCCAAAATATCAAGTCGAGATCGAATTCAATGAGCCGTTTATGGAAGTCATGGGAAGCCTTGAGATAATCAAATGTCTCGTCGGAAAGTGCCAAAAAATCAGAAGAGAGCTTAGACGGGTCAATGCTCGGATCGATGAACTTGAGCTTGAGGGGCTTGGTTGCCAAAAACCTGGTCTTCTGCAGGTCCTTGGGCTTCTTTCCCCAATCCTTCTTCGAAAGAACTACTTTCGTTGAGCGACGTTCCTTGGAATCACGTTGATCCCCCCGAAGGCTGAGTCCACGAGCTGTTGCTAAACCACTGCCATCNGGCTTGGTTGCCAAAAACCTGGTCTTCTGCAGGTCCTTGGGCTTCTTTCCCCAATCCTTCTTCGAAAGAACTACTTTCGTTGAGCGACGTTCCTCGGAATCACGTTGATCCCCCCAAAGGCTGAGTCCACGAGCTGTTGCTAAACCACCGCCATCGAAACTATCGTCAGATGTGACGGATAAATCACTGGAACTGCTGGACAAAGAGCTGCTAGATGATGAGCTAACGTCACTTGAACTGTCGAGGGAATTCAAACGACGGCTACGACGAGAACGACGAGAACGACAAGACCGCTTTGAAGACTTCGATTTCTTCTTCTTTTTCTTTTTCTTCTTCTTCTTCTTCTTCTTATTCGAATGCTGCGAATCCAAATCATTGGATGGCCATGCCTCGGGATCCTTCTTGAGCCGAGACGACGTCCCCAATGATGCTACGGCGTCTTGAAATGAATCGCCCCCGTCATTTGCTGGAGGTTCTTCTTCATTTTCAACCGAATCCTCATCTCCTTCTTTGAGCTCTTCCATTGCATTCCCACTTGCAGCGCTACCCAGACGGGGGAGCAATGACGAAACTCCAGAGAGAATCCCCCCACGAGCCCCACTCGAACGAGGAGTTTCGATGAAAGAGAACTCATCCGACAAGATACGACGAGATGGATCCGTCGCATCCCCCGAGGCGGAAGCGGAAGGCTTCGAAGAACTTGACCCTTGTTTGGACATGTTCAGACGAATAAAGGAAATGAAAGAGACTCACGACCCAGCGAGACGACAACCAATGACAAATGCCTTTGGGAGAATGGTTAGAATGACGGCAACTGAGGTGATAACACCCGCAACAATAAAAAGGGTCTGAAGGAATGCCACGCCAAGACGATTCCCCGCAACGAAGAAATTAATACAGCAACGAACTTGGTCGTTGGCAACGATGAATATTGACAGCGACGAGCTGACAAATGACGAATGAAAGTAGGGGGTACAATGGTTGATGGACAGACCATATTTTTCAGTCCACAACGGGACTGCTGAGATTAAAATTCTTGCTATGCATCGCTAATCAGGCGCAGCTGTCAAAACTCTGTCACGAAAATAGACCCCATTCACGTTGATGGAATTGATGGTTTGCTCAAGTGGCATGATGTGGCGTTTATGATAACTGAATCTATAATGAATTTTAGGGGAAATGCATCGGTAGGCACATGCACATAGCTAAGCCAAATGTGCCTACCCATGGCTTTCTGCGTTGGTGCAGATACCGAGTCAAAAATGCCAATCGCACCACTCAAATTTTGGCATTTTAATGTTGGCAATGGCAATGGTGAAGTAATCTCAAACTTATCCCCCGAGAAACAACACATACAAGGGCACCAACCGCAGTCAAACACTCCCTTCATTTGCACTGTTGGTTGTTGAGTTAGAAAATCCGTGTGTTACTTCGTCGCAATGAGCTCACGGAACAAAGCCCCCAGTAACAACCCATCTCCCTCAGAAGGCAGCGGCGGCGGCTTAATCAATTCGCAACACCCCCCTGTCAGCAACAGCAACAATCATATCAGCATGGAGGATAGTGTTCTTCCCCATTTTAAGCAACAAAATCCAAACCCTCCCCGAAAAAAAAGAACTCAGGCCACGGCCGGTTCATCAATAGTGAAAGACCCAGGTCGAGATCTCGTTCTCATTCGCCACAGCCTACATTGCAACATCTCCAATCGTCAGCATCACCGGGGTTCCTCCCATCTCCAACTCAACAGAACAGGGAAAAAAATGAACCAACAAAACAGGATTACAAACGGAAATATGAGTCTTCCATTCGCAAAGTAACTGCTCTCGAGGGGGAGAATTGTCGGCTTTGGGAAAAGACCTGCTCTCTTGTGGCAGAGAATAAGAAACTTTGCCGGGATCTTCATGTTGAGAAAAAAGTTTCTAGAGAAATCATATCAGATAGGGATGATGAAATACATTTATTGAAAAAAGAATCATTAGAGACCGAGGTCGTGTCGAAGTTGTCCATCAACTGTGCAATGAAAGTAGCCTCCGAAATGATCAAGTCGCAAGATTCCTCTTTTTTAACGAGGGAGGAGGAGGTGAATGCCAAACATGAAAAGGAGAAGGAGAAAATGATTCATTGCTGGGAGCAGGAGAAAGCAAACATCAAAGAGAAGCACCAATTGGAGATGACGAAGATTGCAGAGCGGTACGAGCGTGAGTTGGAGATGGAGAAGCAATCATCAATGGATTCGGAGAAAATAGCTCAGAATCATGTCATGAATGAGAGGATTCGTCGCGAAGCATATGTTTGCTCATTGGAAGATAGGCACCAGAGTTACAGGGCCCTTTTTTCTGCTGAATGCATCAAACGAAACGATGTTGAAAACAAACTACGTAGTGTCACGCTTCGATGCATGGAGGTGACTGAAAAGGTATGTAATTCTAACTTTCATTTTGAGTCACTGTCCATGTTCTTGACATCAGTTTCTTTGTTATTATTTTCTTTTTATAAAAAGGAGACATTCACTTTGCACCAATTGAACAAAGCTGACGAGTCTGCATCGAGATGGAAGAGCACGGCAGTTTCTCGGCGGGACGCGCTTCATGTTGCGAGGAGTGACTTAGCAGAATTGAAAGAAGTAAACCATGGGTTGAGATCAGATGTGGAAAAAGAAAAATTATATTCAGCATTAGTGAAAGAGGAATTAGCAATTGCAGAGGATGAATGGGAAGAAAAAGAAGCTGGATATCAAGATCTTATTCAATCATTACTCGACGATCAGCCTATGTCAATTCGCAGGCAGGAGACGGACTGCAGTCGGGGAAAGTTTTGGGGACATGATATGATTCTCATGATTGTAGAGTTTCTAGTTCATGGTACACCTCCATCAACAATCGTGGCAAACATTCTTACCCAAGTGAGTCTTGCAGTTGCTTGTCTTAATTTAAGTTAATGATATTAACATCTTGTATATGCTATTCCACATATTTTTTGATTTCCAGTCTAGGATTCAATGCCCAAATGCTAAAGTAATTGAGCTACCAAGCATTAATTTCATTCGAAGTTGTAGGAGCTACATTGGTACTATCAGCACTTGTCTTGCTTCAATGGAGTTGGCACTAGCAGAGAAATTGTTCAAAAATTCACCGACGAGACTAATCGCCGACAAATCAAGTTGACGAATCTTACAGTTGCTATCGAGAAAGAGGAAAAGTTCCTTCCCATAGTTCTCACAACAAATCTTGTTGCAAAAGACGGATTGTCTGATAGTCAATCCAATGCAATAATCTCTTTCTTTGATTACTGCTGCAATCTTCTTGATGGATGGCGGAAGGTAACTGAAAGGTTATTCCCGGATTTTGATCACAATTTACCTGACAAATCACAATTGTCTGTGACTAAGTTTAACCGTTCAGTATTTTCATCAGACACATGCCATGGGGCTCGAGCAACGAGGAAGAAAAATAAGGAAAAAGTCATTGAAGACTGCGAGGCTGATCCAACAATTGACAGCAGCAGCACCAACATATTTGAAATGGACTGTCACCACCATATGAGATGCATTTGGGTAAAGGCATTACTGAACTCACTCGACAAGCTCATTCATGATTTGTGCGATATGGAATTAAAAGAAATCAGGAAGGCTCATCCATCGCTGTGTGTCATTTGCAAGATTGATGCAATTCTCCTGGCAATGGAGAAGTGCTTCGGTGAAACGGCGAACTACTACAAGGGGAAGGGAGAGGAGTTTACGCATTACATGCGACACAATCACCCGGGGACTGTCTTATTTCCATTGCAGCGTTCTGTTGGTTCCTGTCATGATGGTTGCTCGAGTGGTTGTTGTTCTCTTTACCACAACTACCGCTACTATGTTGAATACGCGCACGAGTGTCTTTGCGAAGATAAATTCGCGCGTGCTCTTGTCGAGACTCTTTTTATCTTATTGTCAAGTACTGAAATCATTGCGTATTCAAGAGTTGTTGCTATTTTTCACATTGCTATAGTGATTCCAATGAGGTTTGTCTTGAATGGAATAATCTTTTCAATTGTCTGCATCACTTCTCATCTTTATTTCCGTTTTTATGTTTGTGTAAGATGGATGGCCGGGAAGAGTCATACTTTGAAGGAGTACGGATGGGCAGCATCCAACATGTCTCTTATGATGGATGACCTTGAAGATGCTATGCTCCGTGTGTCAGATGATCCAAAGTTGTATCTCAATGGGGAGTTCATGATGACAATATTTCACGAAACTTGCAAAAAGGTGCCACCGCTTGCTGAGTATTTGGATTACACATTCAAGACCAAAACCAGCAAATCCATTGGTGACACTAATGGTCGCATTAAGAAATCAGTTCTTTACGAAGAACTCCGGTCTGAGCGTTTCAATCCTACATTCGAAACAAATATTGCAACACTTGATCTTTGTCTTGCCTACGTGCCAGTGGCTGCTGATGCGGTGTTGACGGAATTGTGGGACACAAAAAAGGCCAGTCATCATTATCTTTCGAGCCAGGGAGGTGTGAAGAGTTTCCTCAAAATTTCGGATGACGAACGCGATGTTACAATGGGTGCTTGTGCGACAAATGACTTTGCGGAGTCGTTGTTCGCAACTCTTACCGGGCATTTGCATTGGTTTGGCAGGATTGGTCTCAATCATGCCGGAGGAATGGCACAAGCTGTACTGAATAAAGATTTCGAAAGGAGAGCAGCGAGTTACATTAGTAGATCGAGGAGGCAGCCTGCTGATGACGAGCAACTTGGACGGTTTCACATGTTGCACCCAAAACTGCAACACTCACTTCTTGTTTTTGCTGTTGAATCTGCGCCAGCGTCGAGGAAGAAGATGGAGCAGGACCTGCTTGAACAAAGAGAGGAACAGAAAAGGAGAAAGGAGATGGTGATGAAGAAATCAATCGATAAGTCAAAGAAAAAATACATTACGGCAATGTGTTATCGGGAACTCTACGACAAGCCGAAGTGTTTGAGAACAACGGAAGCTGTCGATCCCGCACTTGCGGACTGCGTGAGCGATTCGCAGAAACTGAAGATCCTTCACTTCCAAATTCAAATATGAGTGCAAGGCTTTGGATGGAAAGACCGTCACATAGCAAAGACGGTCAAAGGCAAGTCTAAATCCGTTGCTGAAGTTTGTGCACATTTGAAAACGATCATTGCTTTTGAGCAGAATAATCCGGTGCCGAAAGAGCCTCCTTCTGATATGCCTACACAGAAGGACCTCAAGATGCTGGGTACACCAACACCCCAGTACATTGGCCTTCAGAACGCAATAAAGGAAAAGGAGGAATCATTTAAGAGTGACGCAGTTCGCGAAAAGGAGCAACAAGAGAAGGATGGAATCCGCAACAAGACGAAGGAGCAACAGCCACCCTCTATGCCATCAATAGAATCACTCGCTGGAGAAAAGATTGAAATGTGTTTCGAGGTTGTATCGCCGGACGAATCGAATGAGTTTTTGTGGTGCAGGGGTTTTGTTATTGAAATATGCAACATTGAAAAGCACAGGGCAAAGATTGAGTGGGACAGTGAATTTTTGTGTGAGGGAGAGGAGTCAATTCAAATTCATCGATTAATGCCGAGGAAGTGGAACCCGGATGAGAGCAGAGTAGTCAATGGCTCTTGGCGCTTGCAAGACAGGGAACCAGTTCCAACGGCACCATCGATTTTGTCGCTGGTGGGTAAGAAAATTGAAATGTGTTTTGATGTTGTCATGCAGGATGAAATGCTTGAGTTTGTGTGGTGCAAAGGAGTTGTCCTTGACTTGAGTAACCCCGACAACAATGAAGTTCAAATCGAATGGGACAGCGATAGTTTGTGCGAAGGAGAAGAGCCAATCCAAACACATTGTCTGATGACTGGAAAATGGAACCCGGGTGAAGATAACTGTATAAATGGATCCTGGAGATTGATCGAAGACTAATTGCACAACATGTTTCATATTAATAATGATTACAATAAGCTTGATATTGATTTTATTCCACTTTTTCTGTAGATAGTACTTGTTCCTATGTACTCATATCTAACAAAACTATTAGCGAGTGAGTCACTAGTCCAATTTGGTCAAATTTTGTCATAAATGAGCATAAAATGAGTATTTTGCCAAACTAAAAAGACAGGCACTCCTATTTCAGTCTAAATAAAATTACTGTTCACTTAGATTATGATTTTGGCAACATTTTATTTTTTGCATCAATAAGATCTGGACCCCCTAATGAAAGATCTGATGACGGCGCCAAACACACTGTCACGCAACAATAAACAACAACTGGGGGGGGGTGAGCACCACTCAAATCAGCAGAGAAGGGCGCTGCTCATAATCTAT
>JALLOT010001798.1:0-14806 GCA_036939595.1 Thalassiosira livingstoniorum | reverse complement strand
GAGCAGTGCACTACCAAAGTCAGAGTAATGTCATAGCAATTCAAGAGTACAGTACATACTTACTTAGGAGTATGGTAGTATTTTGTTTTGAAAATTTGAAAGGGATTTATTAGACTTTTTCAAAGAAAATCTTTCATATTATTTAAGCTGTGTCTCGCTAACTAACTTAGTACTACTACTAGTAAGTAAGTTAGGAGTACAATAATACGAGTACAATAGGAGTACCTAACTACATACGACCTACATGTGTAGGTACTACCATACAATACATACCATACTCATAGTACGTTACTTACTTATGTACTCCTGCAATTTTGATAGTAGTTTGCAATCCAAAAGAACACGCGTCACGAAAATTATTTTTGGCCAGGACGTCCCGCCCTTCCCACCAAAGATCCAAGATCAAGAAGACCATGAACCTCGCTCCATGAACTCATGAGCCATGAGATAGACTCCATGATCCACGAGACACGAGACCACCATGCATAATGAACCATTGCGAACCGTGAACTGAGAACTGAAAGGGCACCAATGAATGCAAGATTGACCACCTAAAAGATTGACAAATTGCCCATCACAATTGAAGTACGACGACCCTACCATACTGCCTATCTCTGCCTACTGCCTATTAAATGCTGCGTTTGTCCACCTGACGTCCCTAAGAATATTCGCAGCCGACCTACAATCTAGTACAAGCAATCTACAATTTTCACTGTCGACTTGGGGGGCATGTCAACAATTTCAACCATTGTGACGAAGTTTCATCCGTTAATTGGACTGGCGTTCTCTTTTTCGTTTGCAATTTTCACGAATTCGAAACTCTAGACACTGGACTTAACCATTTGAATTTGTGGTTTTGAATTCGCTTGCAAGTCCGCACAACAAGCAGCAGCATCACTGTGGTTAAGAACGGTCGAGGTCGAGAACTATGCACGAAAGCTGCTCGAAAGTCAGGTTGGCTATTGGCTATCAAGCTTATCACGAATAATTGTTTGTGGAGATTGGCGTTGGTGACTTTGGTTTACATTGAAAGTTGCTGATACTTCAAGCCCCATAGACACTACTTGAAGATCAGAACCACAGCCAACATTGGTCCACAGTTTGGAACGACAAACTCTTCCACATTCAGAAACAATCCAACAAAAAACAACAAACAGCAGCCACAAAAATAAAGCAAAAACAGCAGCCAGCAGCAGCAGCAACAACAAAGCAAAACAACAACAGCAAAAACAGCAACAACCACAACAGCAACAACCACAACCCACAACAGCAACACAAACACTAACAAAGAAACATGTTTCTCCTCCCAGCCATCGGCGCATGGATATCCGACAGTTTGATCCTCTACATCCACTTTCACAACCGAAACACCACTACTGTTTCCAATAATAATCATGTGGACAATGTTGACAACGTTGATAATGTGGACAACATCGACACCATCGACAACATTGACAACATCGACAATGGCATGTACTTTAGCAGTCACTTCCATAACACCACTGACAACACTGACACCAACAGCACCCACGGATACTTGATCCAAACTCCCCACGATAGTTATGCCGTATCCAACAAAGACAAGAGGACGAAGAGGACGATACGACGAAGGAAGAACCTGAGAGACCTTTCTTCCATTGATTCAAAGGCATTGGGTCAAACACACACTGCCAATCCGCCAGATAGTCCAGATAGTTCCGATGCGCTGGAGGATATCAAAAACGACAATTATTTGTATTATTATGAAGTGGATTCGGGGGAGTCAAGTTATGATTGGGGTGAGGGAGAGGGAGATTCGATATCTTCTCCCTCGTCTCCATTGTCTCCGCATGAGACATTTATAATACAAAATCAACACGATATTGACATACCTTTTCATCGAGATTTATTCAATGGCATTCCTTATCGAAATCAAAGACAACCGGAGGAATATAAGGAGCGTTCTTCCTCTCGTCAAACAACCATGGTGACAGATTCGTCATTGTCATCCATATCGTCACCAAATNATCCACAACATTGACAGCATCGACAGCATTGACAGCATCGACAGCATTGACAGCATCGACAACATCGACAATGGCACGTACTTTGGCAATCACTTCCATAACACCACTGACAACACTGACAACATTGACACCAACAGCATCAACCGATATTTGATCCAAACTCCCCACGATAATTATGTCATATCCGACAAAGACAAGAGGGCGAAGAGAACGATACGAAGAAGGAAGAACCTTTCTTCCATTGATTCAAAGGCATCGAGGGAATTAGATTCAATACAAACCGCCAATCCTTCAGATATGCAAATTGACAATTATTTGCATTATTATGAAGTAGAATTGGGGGAGTCAAGTTACGATTGGGGTGAGGGAGAGGGAGATTTGATATCGTCTTCATTGCCTCCCTTGTCTCCTTTGGCCCCTTCATCTCATTCATCTCCATCGCCTCCGCACGAGACGTTTACAATACAAAATAATCAACACGATGTTGATATACCATTTCATCGAGGGCTATCCGATGGCATTCCTTATCAAAATCAAAGACCATCGGAGGAATATAAGGGACGTGGTGGTTCTTCCTCTCGACAAACGATGACGGTGACAGATTCATCATTGTCCTCCATTTCGTTACCGAATACACCAAATACACCAAATACACCAAAATTGTCATCCAATGCACCCGAAAATGAAGACTCCTCCAACCCCAACAGCAATGAAAACGAACCCAACAACAATGATCCATCCAATCCATCCTCCCCCAACCAATCCAACCAATCCAACGGACCAACTGGACCAACCCCCCAAACCATCCAAACCATCGAATCCACCACCGGCTACCTCACATTCCTCGCCCTCCTCCGCCTCCTCTTCCTCACCTTCCCCCTCTCCTACTCCGCCTACTTTGGCACCCGCGTCCCGTGCGCGATTGGCCATTACGTGTTTGAAGGGGGGAGTGCCATGGTGGTGGTGAGTCATATGTTGGCGGTGTTGGTGGTGGATCCGGCGGGTGCTTTGGGTGGTTTGGGGGAGAATGTGACTAGGGTGGAACCTCCGATGGTGTCGTCGTCAATATTTTCGATTTCTACCGTGCCGGCAGTGTCAACTCTCTTATCTTCCATATCATCCTTTGTGTTTCTAGGAGCAATGCCAGAAGAAATACAATCCGCAGACTACTCATCCTCCACAGACTCACCATCCTCACCATCCTCACCATCCTCACCATCCTCAACAACATCCTCACCATCCTACGCCAACCCCAACGACACCTGGGCACTCTTGACCCTCTCCCTCCTCTCCATAGCCTTGCACTTTGTCATCATGCTCCACGTGCGATCCACCGGTCCCACGACTCAGGATGGGTTGTATCAAGAGCACAAGAGGAAGAGGAAAAGGTTGGCGTATGCTATGGCGGCTAGGGGTGATGGGGGTGTTGGAGGTGGGGGCATAGGAACTATTGGTGGGATTGGTGGCATTGGTGGGATTGGCGGAATAGGTGGCATTGGTGGATTCGACCACCGCAAAGGACCCAATACGAGCCATCACGACGACGACGACGAAGGGGGCGATCAAACCCTCTCTCCTTTGTTATTGCCGGGGGGTGGAGTGGCGCAGAAGAAATTGGCGAAGCATTCGGATTATTCGAATTATGCGCAGTGGTCGTATGGCGCGGAGGGGGGGGAGGTGGATGATGGGGAGGGTGGGGAGAGAATTGGAAGTGGTGGCTGGGGAAGTGGTAGAAGTGGTGGCTGGGGGGCTCACGGCGGAGGACGCATCGGAGGATCCAACTCCGTCCATCCATGGCGAGAACGATTCCGCTGCCTCCCCGACCAATACGAAGCCTTCTTCACCGAGGCGCAAATGAGGTTCGAAGTGGCGAGGAGGATGTGGGGCGATCGGTTGGAGGATTTTACGAGAACTTTGGCGCAGAGAGACAATCATGCCAACCATGCCAACCATGCCAACCATGCCAACCATATCGTGGGGGGTCAGGAGGGAGAGTACGATGGAATACCGAGCCCTCCTCGTGAGAATGGCAGGCAGGATGGAAATTCAAATACCAATCGGGATCCAAACTCCGCCAATTCCGCCGATGCCGCCAATTCCAGCAATCCAAAAAATGACAATCAAACCAATGCCAACACCAACAACATCAACAGCGTCAACAATCCAATCACCCACGCCCTCCAAACTGCCGCCAACAGTGCCGCCAGTGCCACCACCCAATTGCAATCCAAACTCGTCTTACCGAGACCCGATCCCTTTCGAGTGTTGTTGCAATTGTTTGCGTATGAAGATGTTTGGACCAATCATCGGTTGGATATGGCGTTTGCTGGTGCTGCTGTTGGTGTTGTTGGAAGTGGTGGTGGAAATGGAAGTGGTGGTGGAAATGGTGTTGGTGATGGAGTCATTGTGCCGAGGGCAACCAGAACTGGAAGTGACGGTGACACAACTGCCGAAAAAGACACAGATAATAATAACGACAACGGATCAACTGAAACGACTGGAAAACGTCAAAGCCATGATGATTCCTTTGAACATGACACAGAAGAAGCAGGACCCATTCCCACCATTCCCCCCAATCATCCCAATCCCCCCATCTCTCCTTCTCGACCCTCCATCAAATCCACCGCACCAGCCGCATTTGGATCCTCCGCCGCCCTCTCCTTCTACGCCCCCCAACTCCTCTCCTTCCTCCTCCACGGAGCCTATTTCGAAATCTCCACCAAATTGGAAGAATGGATTTTGAAAAAGTGTGGGGAGGATTTGTATTTTGCTCATCGGTGTTTTTGGTTTTTGAGGAGTTGGTGTTTGGGGAATGGGAGTGGGAGTGGAAATGGGAGTGGGAATGGTATGAATGGGCATGGTGGGTATGCCAGCAGTTCGTCGAGATTGGGACAGACGGGTCATACAAGAAGTCGGAGTGGGAGCAGCATTAGTGGAGGTGGCATGAATGTAGGTTTGGGTATGTCTGGCTACGGGGAAGGATTGATATACAGTCGCAGTGGAAGTGGTGGTTGGAATCAAACTCCCAATGAACATGGAAGTTACAGTGGCCATCGTGGCACTTATGGCAATGGTAGCGTTCGTGGCAGTGGTAGCTTTCATCTCACTGGAACGGAATGCAATTTGTACTTGACCTACCATCGTGGTCTTTCCTCGGGTGTACATTCGAGCTCTCACTCGGGTATTTCTGGAGTTCATTATCGCAGAGTGAGTTCGTCTTCTTCGCCAGTCATGATGGATGAAGATTTCAATTTCAGGTCGTCATCGGCAGATCTTCCGATATCGCCCTTGACTGGTGGAGAGGTAATTTGGGATTCTTACTCGTTGGTTGTACCAGGAGGTGCATCGGGCATGAGCAGTGCTGGCAAGGATGGATTCCGCGAATCGTCTGCATCAAAGTTCACTCCCGAGGATCAAGTATTGATTGAACAACTTCTTCGTCGGGTGGTGGAACGGGGAAGTCGACCAGCATTGATTGCTCAATATGGCTCATTGGAGGCTGTATTTCGTCAAGATCAAGATTCTAATTCCAATGCAATCAGTGCAGCAGTAGCTGCTGCCAACGCTGCCATTTCGCCAGCGCCCTACTCTCAAACTGAATTGGCAACTGCAGTAGAGAGAGGGTTGGTTCCAACTGATCCACGTACAGGGATGCACAGTGCGGCTCATTTGGATAGTATTACTTCTCCTTTGAAGTATGGTTTCCTTCCTTTGAATGGAAATGGGGAGCCGTATCAGCAGCATCAGCAACCACCGCAGCAGCAATATCAGCAACCTAAGGAACGGAAGGAGCAAGATAATGAACAACAGCAACAGCAGCAACTCATTGACGCCAGCTCCCTCTTCTTTGCTGCACCAGTCTTCCTTGATGCGCTCCTCTCCATCGCCGACGATCTCATGTCCACTCCTCGCCCTGAACGGACCACCGAACTCCAACACCGGCTGCGCAGTCTTGAAGTGGAACTCTTACCTTCCAATGTCATTTATCTCCCAATTAGAAATATGCAACACCGCGTATGGAGGATTGTTGCCGAAGAGAGTATTGCTTTGTCAACTAATGAGAGGGTTCCGTGTATCATTACATTAGAGGTGATTGATTATAATCATTCGGATAGCTCAAATGCAACCTCGGCAAAATCAGCATCCAAAGCCATGACATCGTCATCCACCTCGGAAGACAGTGCCATAACATCTGCTTGGGTCAATAATCCTCGTCCTCCACAAAGGCACAATACCATTATTGACAAAGTAGCCACCTACACACAAGAGGGTTTGAGAAGGCTAGAAGATACCATTGATCATCTAAGTCATCATGGGGAAGGAAATCGACGTATTGGAGAGTTCTTGAGGGGTAGAGGAGACAAGTCCAACAGTTGGAGGAAAGAAGATGTTCATTATAATTTGGTGGAAGATATCGATGAAGAACAGGGGATGCTTGATACCGGTGACAATGACGACGATGGGGATCACGAGTACAAGAGGGAGTTGGGCGAAGACGACCGCGACCGAATCTTTCTGGAGCTGTGTCCCCCACCTCCCTTGGGTAGTCCGCGATCTTCGCAAGCGAGTGAGCAGGATGTAACACCTACATCTTCTACTCAACCCTCTCCAATTCTCAATTCAAAAATGACCTCCCCAACTTCGAACCAAGGACCAGTGGATGCTCCTGAAACTCCTCTTGCTCTCAGCACTCCTCGCACGCCCCTCACTCCATTGACTCCCGTCACACCCATCACCCCAACCACACCAAGAACTCCAAGAACTAACAAGGAACAACAATCCCCCATGGGGCAGTGGTCCACACCCCAGCACCAAAAGAAGAATCAGAAATTGAGGAAGCGCACCATGATCCAGTCGCAAATTGCGGAAGAGAGCGACAATGAACAACAGCAAAACCACGAGCAGCAAAAACGTCAAGAACAAGATGCCACAACAGAAGACGAGGAAGAAAATGTTTCGCCCCAAGCCAAACAGCGGAAACGCGTGGTCTTTCCACCGGCTACGAAGCTCATGTCCCGTTCTGAAGGTGATTTACCCGCGATTCACAAAAACTACATTGACAACATCAACGGCACAGATCCCATCGATCCCTTCGCGCCTCACATAGACCACATCCTCCAAAAACAATCTGCACCAACAGTAGTATTCAAAGAAGATTGGCAAGCCAAAACCCAACGATTAAGACACAAATCTATCCATGGGGCAAATCCGAACTGGAGACTGTTGCCCATACTGATCAAGTCAAATGATGATTTGAGGCAGGAGCAATTGGCATCGCAGTTAATTCAAAGAATGGCTGTAATTCTGGCGAAAGGGAATGTACCTGTCTGGTTGTACCCATATGAGATTGTGGCATTGAGTGCGAGAGGTGGAATCATTGAATGCGTTCCTGATACAATCTCCATCGATTCTTTGAAAAGGAATGACCCTGATTTTACCAATCTCAAGAATTTCTTCGAGCAGCACTTTGGCACACCAAATTCCAATGAGTTGTCAAATGCCAAGGCCAATTTCGTGGAGAGTTTGGCAGCATACTCCATTGTTTGTTTCTTAATGCAAATCAAAGATCGTCACAACGGAAACATCCTATTAGATAATAAAGGACACATTGTTCACATTGATTTTGGCTTCTATTTCCTATCCAGCCCAGGCAAAAACAGCGGATTTGAAAGCGCCCCATTCAAACTCACCCGTGACTTCGTCGGCCTCATGGACGGACCGAACAGTCGCACTTTTGCCAAGTTCCGCGAATTGTGCTACAAGACCTTTATCGAACTGCGCAAGCACTGCTATCAAATCACCCTCGTGGTAGAAATGCTCATGGAAGGCAATGAGGACTTGGCATGTTTTCGAGGCCGGCCAGAAGAGGCTGTGAGAGGACTGAAGGAAAGGTTTCGTTTGGATCTGAATGATCATGGGTGCCAGAAGTACGTGGATTCGTTGATTGATGAGAGTTTGGAGAATTGGAGAACGAGGTGGTATGATCGTTATCAGAGGTTTTGTGTGGGAGTTTTGTAAATGTTGGAATAGAAAATGTAACTGAGATGTTTAAATGATATTTGATTGTTAATGATTCTCGGTTTTCAAACTATGAGTGTCTAATGTAAGTCAAAATGCTAGATATCGAGAACTCAGTATATGGTTGCGGGTATGAAACTATTGTTCTATCCTATTTCAAAGCAGATATTTCTTCCATGAACTTGTCATAATCATCTACCACAGAGTATCCAGCTTCAGACTTGCTCGTTTTATCAGTCTCACTATTTCCACTAGACTTTGGTTTCTCGCGACTTGCCTGAGACTTTTTACTCTTTCCAACTGGCTTTCGCCTCACTTTCAAATTTGCAGGAACAAATCCAACAACTTCCTTGTCTCCCGTATATTCCTTCTTCTTCTCTTCCACTGGTTCCATCGACTCCATGTGCTCCTCAGGAGGCAGCGCCACTGCTGCTTCTAAACCAGCCACATATTCTCCATTGTCTCGTTGTTCTCCATTACTGTACGGATCTACACCAGGATAGGGAGCCACAGCAGGAATCTCCGCCATAGAAGGATTATCATACGCATCGTCAGTATTAGGATAGGCATAAGCATCATCAATAGAAGGATAGGCGACATCTACAGGGTAGGGTATAGCATCGTCCGAATCGGGAACTGGGTATGCCACGTCCGCCATGTTATCAGCATCACCTGCATCATCTACTGGGTATGGAACACTGGCGACATTTTCATCTGCATGGTCATCTGCAGGACCTTCTACTGATGGATGATGATCATGACCATTCTCCTCTCCAGAGTCGTCTTCGTCATCTGAAGGAGGAGGCACGCACATATCAACCTCTGCTCCATCTTCATCATAATTATTTGCACCATTATCAAGGTCCTCGTTCTCTTCATCATCGGAAGGAGGGGGCACGCACAAGTCCACTTCTGGTCCTTCTGCTGATATTTCTGGGTCTACCTCTGCTCCATCGGGTGGTATCTCTGGACCTACATCAGGACCTAAATCTGGGCCTACATCTGGACCTGCATCTGGGCCCACATCAGGACCTACCACATCGTATCCAGTTGATTCTTTATCACCATTTTCATCACTTGCATCACCTGCAGCATCTCCAACTTCATTCGCAGGCAACGGCAATGGATACGCTGCAACCATTGGCTCTTCTGTCGAAGACCCCAATGGCAAAGGAGCAGCTGGTGGTGGTGGAGGCGGCGGGGGTGGCGGTAGGGGTTTTGTTGGTGGTGGTGGAGGAGGAGGAGGTGCCAATGCCGATACCGGAGCTTTGCTGAAATCAACCTCTCCCATGGCAACAAACGACAACTCCTCATTCCTACCAAAACGAACTGGAGTAGTGGGAGGAAAGAACCCCGCCTGTTTCCACGCCATCATTTGCGTGCCACTGAATGGACCTTGGATTGCCCCCGAGGAGTTATCCCGATAATACCATGTTGGTTGGTTCATGTCGTAGCTCACCTGCTGCTGGTGATGTTGCTGGTGTTCCTGATGTTGTTGCTGCTGCTGTTTATGAACATGATCCCACTGCTCCTTCCTCTTCTCTTGCACCTCCCTCGACTGTCGTTCAATTTGCTCTCGATTTCTATAATCGGCATATCCATCGGCAGAGGGACAGCACGGGTCATTGATTGGACCATCTTTCAAATTTGGATTGTTCCCACCAGTACCATCATTTGTTTTCGAGGTACCATCGCCATTATCTTTGTCTTTATTGGCAAGTTTATTCTTCATTCGTTGTATCTTATTACGCTGCCATCGTGGCATATACGGCTGCTGCTGCTGCTCTTGTTGTTGTTGCTGCTGCTGTAACACTAAATCGGAACTCCCTTCAATCATCTTCCCACCGGAAGATAACTCATATTGAATCTCTTCTTGCGATGCCCAAATGTCCGCCATGGCATTTTTAGTTTTGTTCTTTTTGGAGGCGCGGAGGACTGCTTGGGATGGTGGTGGGAGTTTGGGTGGGGCAGTGGGAGGTGGGGCAGTGGGAGGATTGGGAGGTGGTGGTGGTACTTGAGTGGGAGGAAGTGGTGGAGGTAGAGGAGGAGGTGGAAAGGGTGGTGGCAGTGCTGAATTGGGTGGAGGTGGAATTTGCCCTGATGGAGGAGGAGGTGGTGGTGGGAAGGACGGTGGTGGTGGAGGCTGCATGGTTGGAGGTTGCATTGGAGGAGGTGGTGGAAATGTTCCAGGAGGAGGTGGAGGTGGTGGCTGAGCAAAATTAGGAGCGGTTGCTGGTTGCATTGGCACTTGTTGCGTTTGCTGTGGTTGGGCTCCAAGGGTAGGTTGCACTTGTTGCTGAGATGAAACAGCCCCAGCATCCATAGAAGGAACTCCAGCATTTCCAGCATCATCCCAAAGCCGTCTCCTCTTCGTACCAACCCCAACCCCCCCACCACCACCACCACCATGACCACCATCCTCCTCCCCATCCACCTCCCCCCTCTTCCTCCTCTCCCCCTCATACTTCTCCCTCAATTTCTCCGGCACCACCGCCCCCCTCACATCCCTCACCCTCGCACCCCCCACCCCAAAATACATCCTCGGCTGCCCCGGCGGAGGAGCCCCAAACGGATTCATCTCCTCATCATAATACACGCTCGCATACCTCTCCAACAAACTGTATTTCGATTCATTCATCGCAAGAACTCCCTTTTGAGTCCTTTGCTGGGCGAGGAGCTGCGCTGCCTCTTCTTTCTGAGATTGTTCGAGGAGGGCTTTGCGTTTGATGGATTCGGCGGTGACTATGCGGAGTTCTTTTTGGAGGCGTTCTAATTTTTTGATTTCGAGGGGGTCCAGTCCCTTTCTGCCTCCGTCACCACCATGACCTCCATGACCTCCACGACCTCCATCTCCATGAGCATCGTCATTTGGATGTTGGTCTTTGCCAAATCGATCGCGTTTTCGTTCCAATTGGGCAATTTCTTTCTTGACCTCGTCGAGGGATCGAGTGGCGGCCACTTTGGCATCTCGGGCCTTGATACGTGCATTTTTATTCTTTTTCAATTCTTTTTTGCGTTGTTGGCGTCGGTAGACGTCCAGTGGATTTTCGGACTTGGCCATGGTTGTTGGTTTGTGTCGTTGTACGTTAGTGGATACAGCAGACTTTGTTATTGAAGAAGTGTTTTGTTGATTGATTCAGTTCTGGGTGATTGTCGTCAAATGATGCACATCACAGATAATGGACTCTATGACTCAATCCTACCGAGGAGGATGTGGGTGGCCTGTTTGATGCTATCTCTTGCATTTCGAATGAATACCAAATGCATTTCAACTTCATTGAGCATGCAAAGATGGTCCCTACTACATAGAAGATGAGGAGTGATGAGTGGGAGATAGATGGCAGCGATCGCTTCGAGCTTTCTGATCTTCTTCACCAAAATACGGTCTGTCAACTCTTTTCAATGAGCACCTTCCGGATTTCGTCGGTTTTGTTCACACAATGGTGCGGATGAAGTATCATAAATTGCATGCTGGCGGATGGCCGGATGGATCTCATTATTTTTCATGGTGTTCTTGCATCTGGATGGTCATGGCCGTCATGTTGGGGTTGGGGTTGTAATAAACGAGCGGAAAGTTGGAGTTTTCTCAGGATTTTCTTCGAAGAAGATCTTGAGGAGAATCCCGGTTCCCATTTTTTTACTTTTTATTTTCATTTCACTTTTATTTCCAAATTTTTACAAAAGAGAGGAGTACAATACTGAAAAGTGGAGTTACTCCGTCTGTCCTCCATCCTTCACATGGACACTAACGCTAAGTGCCACCACGGACAAGTGCCACTTACTAAAAAATGTACACCTGTACAAACCCATTAAGGAATCAATACTAAGTAGATTGCAAGTTTTCCCATGACATCGACATCCAGACACGACCTTCATCTTCATTTTTGCCTTTTCCGTTGCAGGTGTGTTGACCATGGTGGACGTTCCGCTTCCACTGGTTGTGTTTGAGAGGGGGATGTGAATGCTTCGCTTCGAGAGTGTTGTTGGCCAAGTAGCAGACTTCCGTTTCTATTCGTGGCGTCTCTTCGTGTAGCGGTGTCGCCGGTCGTCGTCGTGTTTGAGTGGGGACAGATGTGAACACGAGGCGAATATTTTGCTGGCTCAGTTGTTCCGTTTGGCTTTGCTTCGTATGTTTGGAGATATGAAAGGCCCTAGCTGATTGACGGAACGAACAGAATTGGGCATAATTGCACCATTGTCGTCAGAGGTTATCGACACGATGTGCTAACTATAAGGGGAGCGCTCGGCACCCCGAGGCTGAACAAGAACGGGTCCACTTCCTCGTCGCGTTATTTGTGGCAGTAGTTGCAGTGCAGGATCGTTTGTCCGCTCTCATTTTTGAACTGACTTTGACGTGTAGTTTTTCTGATATTTGGCTGGAGTAGCTCGGTTTTTCCATCAACCCATTCCTTGTCAACCTGCCGCTCTAACAGTTTTCATGTGTTTCACATTCCTCCAGACCATTTCTCTGACATCAACGCCAAAAATCAATACAATTCGATTCTAAACATGGGAAAAGTTCACGGATCTCTTGCACGTGCCGGTAAAGTAAAGGGCCAAACCCCAAAGGTGGAAGCCCAAGAAAAGAAGAAACAACCAAGGGGAAGGGCAAAGAAGCGCATGCAATACAATAGAAGATATGTTAATGTTGTAACGGGAATGGGAGGCAAGCGAGTTGGTCCTAACTCCAATGCGGATAAGATGAAATAAAGAAATGTTTGTTAAAAAAATATATTAGAACCTTTTCATTTTCTTCGCTATTCCTGGCATGTGTTGTAATTGTTATCCCATGTATGTTGTAACCAATTCCAAATTAGAGACAGCGACGTTATTTCACCACACCACAATATCCCACGGTTTTCGGCACAAGGAAGTCCAGTGCCAAACGCAATTGATTGAGCCTTAAAGGCTGATTACATATCCTGGAATGGGCGAATAGCAAAACTGAGAAATCTTTATTATTTGTGAGGAGGCTCATTTTTTGTGAATGTTACCACAATCATATTGGAGTTTACTGCTGCAAGAAAATAAGTAGTATGGTATGTAATAATTTACAACTTGGAATTTCTTTAGCTTGAAAAAACTCATCGCTCCTCCTCTCTTGGCCTCAATGATCTCTACATATTTTCAAGCAAAAGCATTTTGTTTGTATGTTTTATGAAAGGCACAGCATCATTTTAATAATATTTCTCATTCTTTGATGTATTTTTTCCACAGCTAAAAACCCACAATTTGTTTCCTTACCCTTTGTCACTAGAGAGCAGGCTTAGTAAAATCACAATAAAGTGTGAATATACCGCACATGAAATGTCATTATAATCTAGAATATTGGATTTTTGCCTCTTCCGAGTATGGTGCAAAACAAATTGTTATATCTAAATTCAATACAGCGTCAAGAATATCTCCTTGATCTTAGCCTGTGATTTATTTGGGTAATGTGGTATGTAGATTGTTTCACTTGAAACCATGACTGTGTGATGATATTACTGTACATTTGCCTAAAATACAACCCTGGTCCATTGGAGAGCTTACAAATATATGGGGACTGGGAAGTGCTCTGAGGATGATTTAGATGGCACTTGTTAAGTAAATGTATCATCTAGTTAATTCAAAAAGATTGGAGGAAATCTCAAAAGTTATTGGTTGGAAAGAAACTCACCAGTTAAGAAAGACCACTATTCTTGAACACCAAAAACCTGGATTTACCTTGTTGAAATGAACATACCTTGGTATTATGTTTGAAAATCAACCCAAAATTGTAAACTTTAGCTTTCTGGTGGGATGTGGGATGGCCCCATAGAATTAGACAAAAAATATTCAAGAACTGGCATTTTCAGTACCTCAAAATGCAGGTTAAATGATATTAAAAGTATGATATTGAGCTTTGAGAGTGAGGAATGACACCTACCCTTCTTGTCTGATAAAAAACTTCTTACACAGAAATTTTACATGAAAATAGTAGGTATGTAGAAAATTTACATAATTTTTGTCAGTCATTTAATTTTTTTAGCCTCAAAAATGTCCCAGTGACTATTCTTGACAGTTGAAAGCGGATATTGGGAGCTGCAAGGTTCAGGTTTAGGTAAAAGCAATCAATAATTTTGCTTCCAACGATGGCAACCAATCTGCTGCATTCACATAAGTTTCTGATCAGATTCTTCCTAATTCAATTGCTTCAACCAAACCAATCATCCAATGCAATCATCAATGATTACTAAATCAATGCTAGTGGAATAATTCAAATGCTATTATTTGTTGATGCAGTCAAATTTTATCCACTGACATTGATTTCAATTCAACTTATTACTCAGGTGCCATAGTATGAGTTACAACAATGTCAACAACACATTGGCATTGTCTACATAAATAAAAACAGTTCGCACTGCTTGTTATTAACATTTCTGCCTTGTTGTGTTAGTATTTATTGGTTATTCTACTGAGTACTACTTCTTGTAGCAGAAGCCTGCAGAAGCATGGCCATCACCATCAACCAAATACAACAGGTCTGTTATCACCTGTCTGATGTCCCTAACCTGCTCAATCTCTGGGTTGCCAGGCAAAATATATTGGCTCTATATATACATGCACATTTACTTTTACTTGATATATTTTCAATGTAAGAAGCAAAATATTTTTTCCAATCATCCATCAAATCAATCAATTGTGAGTAGTAGCTACTGTTTGCGTGTGACCTTTTACAGGCTGAGTTGGAAAGTCTTGTACCTCAAGTTTTTGAATTTTCTCCAGACTTGGGGTAGTTTTATTTGTTTGAATGAGAAAGT
>JALLOT010001797.1:0-11854 GCA_036939595.1 Thalassiosira livingstoniorum | reverse complement strand
GGAAAGGCTATATGATGTTTTTTTTTTAATATAAAAATGTAAATAAATTGAATACATCTTTCAGGAAAATCCACCATGATGTGGTATGCTTCAATACTTATAGAGGAAAATTCAATTTTTTACAGTGAGTTGATTCCATCCTGGGTGGAAACATAAAAGTGGATCCATTACCATCAGCACTGAGCTCTTATTGATAATGTACTAGTTCTTGAATAGGGTGTGATTTTTTTGGATACGTGCAGGTGAAATCCAAGTAAAATTTTAATCACATTTCACTGTAATTTTCCAGACCCAGCAAAAAACATCATAGTTTGTTTTTTGAAAAAGCTGTTTCAGATATTAGTCCAATGTTTTTTTATGATTTAAAAGGTGTTGTTTCTTCTCAAGAAACATGAAGAAATCCTGAATCTCACTGTGATCTTACTAGCTCTTCTGGCAACTACTTGACTGAAACTCAGAAGAAGTATTTATTATAGTCAGCACTGAGCAAATTGATATTAAAGATATTCTGGGACCAAGAACCAATTACTGGAGTGAAGCATTCTCTTTTGCAATGAAAGTTTCCATCGTTTCTGTCTCCACATGATGTACTGAAAATGACAACTTGCATTGATATATCCAGATATGGCCTGTTTTTATGACAAAAAACATTTCATGCTAGAAGACTGGAGACAGGTGTTGATCTGGATTGCTCTTTAATTGGAGCTGCTGGATGATTTAGACTTTAAAATGATGTTAATAAAACTGCAAGCATATGCTTGCTTCTTTTGAATTTAGTTGCATCTAGCAGTACAGCCCCCTTCTCACTTACCATCTCTACCACCATCTTCTCACAAGCAAGTACAATTTATGATTAAACAACTTCATACATAATAATCTGGTTTGGTTTGAAATTTGTTATTGTCTGTTAGAGGTAACAACATGTAACAGAGTCTTTTTGAGCCTTGAAACACATCTATCTAATTTCCTGCTCATTTGACTCTCTCTGATATGGTACAAACTGAGAGGTGGGATTTTATGTGACAATGCTGCAACAAAGTGTATCATATGAGCAGGTTGGTGTATTTCAACTTATTTGGCAAGCTTGGATTTCCTTTGCATTCATATATGAATGTCACATGGGTTTATTTCAGACAGTCCAGATGCTGGTTACTGGTTGACAGGAAAAGTTGCAGATGCCATGGACACTGCCTGATTCTCTAGATGTTTGCATTTGGAAATCAAAATTGATGCCTGCATCTTCTTTTGCCACAGCTATGCAGGTGTCACAATTACTCCTTTGATTCTTAATCTCAAATTTTGCAGGAATTTTATGGCTAGTATTTTTATTTGGCCAGTTTTCAGTGTTCAATGAGGCTCTTTTGTCTAGCAACATTGTCCTTGTCACTGTGATATTAACACTTACTGGAAACATCACATGCGGTTCATACAAACAGCTTTGTCAATTTTCATTCATTAGATTCCCAGTAAGGCATGGCAATCATCCATAGATATTGATTTCAATTATGAATCCATCTGGGAAACTCCTTATCCTGTGACAGCAATGTTTCAATTTGAATATGATTTTGAATTTGCTTAAGATTGTTTCTCCCTCACCAAAATAGACATTTTGACAAAAGCACAAGTCATTCACTGTCATGAAATATGTGCACTGTTGTTATTGATTCAAACTCAAGCCTCTTCATATGTACTGGCATCAAAACCAGTACATAATGTGGTGGAGCACTGAGATAGAGAGTAGAAAACCTAATGGTTCTTGAGCTTGATCACTTTTTGAAACCTTTTTTATTCAAAGGATTGACTAGAATACACTTGTTGTGTTGACACAGAAATTGCCTGCTTAAAAGTGTTTGGGCAAAAATCATCTGTGCTTCCTACATAAATTCTCAGCTCCTATCAGTATCATCTAATTGGATATTTCTGAGTGTTGTCTCTAGAACTGACAAATTATCCTTTGATCTGCATGGAGAGAAACACTTGATGGATCCTGGTTGATATGAAGCCAATCTATTCAAGTTTCTTTTTTGAGATGTTTCCACAACACTCTCTCATTGCTAGATATTATTACTAAGCACCACCAACCTCCTCCATCACTTGCACAAATCTCCCCAAATATTGACAAACACTTCTATGTAATAAATTGAAATGTTACACTTCCAAGAGAATATGATTATGCATCTGCAACACATTATTTGATAAATGGAATTGACAGACTAACTATGGAAGTCAAGCTTTTCAATGCTTATTGATGGCTTTTCTCTGGATTCTGACTGGCTTGTTTGCCCAAGACAGCCAAAGACACCCCTCAATTCCAAGCTATTCAGCCTTGACTTTGACTGTGCAATACTACCCAGCCATATCAAACAAACTATTGCTCATTCCAGAAAACCTGGGCATGGGACCAACGTACTCCCTAAAACAACTGATACTGGTCAATGACAAATTGATAAAACTTTTTGAATTAAAAGCAAGCTTACCTTGAATGCCAAGCCATAATTGAAGCATGAGGAAACATAATTGTGAATGCTTTCAGTTCAAAGTACTATGTTGCTTTGAGAGAACCCATTGTGGGCTACATCAACAGGACAATCTATAGTTTCTTCTGTCACCTACGGCATTTATAGAGAAATTGATGACCAAGCTCTCAAGAATCACGAAACAAAAGTGAAGACACCATACAGCCCCATTAAACCAATCAAGATGATGTTTGAGAGGATTGATAAAAGCCAAGAATTTACATGTGATGTGCCAAGATGGTCTTCTTACATCACCACCATTTGAAGTTACTTTTCTTGTTCTTGAATCTGACATCTTTGCCTACTACTCAAACTATTGCCCAAACTTTCCCAGTACAGTCTCAGCATAATTGAAATGGATCATTGGTGTGCACTATTTGAATGATAGGATTGTCACATGGAGACTATGGATAGGGATACATTTCTCACCCAAATGTTGTCAAATTCCATTGAAAACAAATATAATGTTTTTGATGATGGCAAAAGCAATTGCCCAGTATTGTGAGCCATAGTGCATTATCACTGCTGGGATATCTATTTGACTGGTCAGGGATCAAATTAGTGTTGTGTCGCAGCAAATGGTTGCATATGGTTGAAGGTTGTGCTGTGATGGGACAATGAATTCTAAGGTTGTGGTAGCAAAATGGAGCTAGCTCCCCCGTTTGATGGTCTTGTTGAATTTATCCTGCACAAATTGCTCCATGTCACAAACAGCCATTTTTTTACCAGTACTAGCTATTACTACAATGGCGCTACTGGAAGGGTTTCGGCTTTTTCCTGCAAAACAGTTGGCAGATTGTAGGATGTCAGTGATACAGTCATATTTCTTTATCTCCAGTTCAAGTTGGAAATTAATGTTTCTCCAACATAAGTTCTATTATGGTCAAAAAGTAAAACTGCATTTATTTTATGAGGGCTAATATAATGGGAAAGAACTTTTTACCTACATTGGATATCCATTGTTATCTACACTACCATGACCCATCTTCTTCATGAGATGCTCCAAAAATGGATATGATCCACTTTTTTAGATCACCTCAGGAGTTATTACTTTCCATTACTTTCATAGCAAAAAGCACATTCCTTTTATGTTTTTACCACTAGGTGAAAGCAACCCAACCTTAATTTGTGAAAGGTAATAATCATATTGAAAAGAATTTCCATACCGCATCTCTAATAATGAATTATTACCAAAATCACATCTCTGTGAATATTGACATGACAAATTATCCTAGACAGAGGGATTTTGGTAGATGTATATATAAGTTGGTCCATACTTACAATACAATTGTTACCACATATTATCATTGTATGCTTTTTGGCCCATAGACACAAAATAACCTGATCTGATAAAGTTTTTGAATACACCCATCAAACAAATGAGTGATGCTATGCTATCTTTATTGATCTTTGTTGGCAATAATTGAAAGTTGCAAATTGAGATTATCTCACCATGAGGTGGGAAATTAATAAATATGAGCCAAATGTAATGGAAACACAAAAGTACTTACCATTGAGGAATATTGAGCATGTTTTCAATGGATCCTTTTAGATGAAATCTAATAATTGGCCCAGGCAATTCAACTTACCCTGATAGTCAATTCACTGTAAATCTGCTAGACCCCAAGACAACCCCCATTTTTTTTGGGAAAAAGCTCCAGCTCAGATGTTAGCCAGATGTCTTTGTGTGATTCAAAAAATCAGTGCTTCTTCTCAATCACAAAACACAAAGACCTCCAAAGACCTCTTTGGATTTCAATTTCAAAATTGACATCAGCACAGTCAGCACTGAGTTGGCACCAAGACTTGATCTTTGACAAGTACTACACTATTGAGAGGTCAAAGATTTTCTGGGACAAGAAAATCTCACACGAATCGCTGGAACGGAAAGGGCACACTGATTGGCAAGGAATGTTTCCTCTCCTCGATGATGTCAGCAGTGGTTCTTGCAAAATGTCTCCATATGTACTGCTTCGTGTGCGGGCATGTACGGAAATCTACGGAAATATCTAGCTGTGGCCTCTGTCTGCTTGTGTTAAATAATAAACACACTGTTGATGCCAGGAGAGGCCAGGAGGCCGGAGACAGGTAGGCGTTGCTTTGGGTTGCTCTTTAAGCTCGAGCTGCTGAGTGATGCAAACATTGGCATTGTTGTTAATCAAACGAGCTAACATATGCTGTCTCTTCTTGGATTCAGTTATCTCTTGCAGCGTCACTCCTTTCTCTCAACACAATCAGTCAAGTTAGCCTATTGATCCATACTCAAGCCATGAGAATTTCAGATTTCCGATCACTGAATGGGATCATCTGGCTTGCTTCACTGGCTTCTGGATGGCGAGTGGCAATTGGCAGGCAACTGGATTCATTGTCCGACCTCGGTCTGACAAAGACATGATATTATCATTTTGGGGCCTCGAACCTGTTTTCCTGTTTGGTTCTCTCGAATACTCAAAGGCCTGGGATGCCACTATGCAATTTGGCTATGATGTGTATGAGCAGGTCGGTGTAATGAAACAGTTCAATAAGAGAGTCTTGCTTTTGTGTGCATCGGAACCGCTCCCAGAACAGTGTAGCAGACCAGATGGGTGGCGGCTGGCTGGCAGGGGCGGCCGAGGATGCAATTGGAGTTGCCTGAATCTAGCCTTTCGCATCATGACATTAAAACTGACTCTTGCTTTGTCCTTTGCCACAACAATCAAGCCATTGTTCGTTTAATCTTGAACTCAAATTGCCCAGTGCAAGTCTTTTCATCCGTCAAGCGGACGACGAGGTTGTTTCCTCCAGAGTGACTCTTCACATACCCGGAATGTTAACACTTTCTGTTTGAAGCATTTGCGGACCATACAAACGCATGTCACTGGATTTTCGTTAACTATCAGGCGCCTGACATGGCGAGGTCATCGCCCATGGTTGTTCATTTCAAGGTCAGACGTGATTGCCTGATCCATCTGTTGGGGCCCTTCTCCCACGAAAGCAGACTCAGGATTTTACATTTACAGGTTGCAGCGTGTGCAGCCCGAAACATGTCAGCCGATGTTCGTCGTTTAGATACCCGACATGGCGACGCAATCGGCAATAGATGTCGGTTTTGACATTATTCGTAATTCATCTGCTGCAGTTCTTTCTCCCACAACATGGCGACGCATGTGGCCGTAGACGTCGGTTTCAACGAGATTCGTAATTCATCTGCTGCAGTTCCTTCTCCCACGAAATCACTGTCCGGATTCAAATCGAATTTCGCGATAGACGTTTTGATGAACGCCAGTCACTTCCAAGAAATATGTACGCACCCCATTGGACCTGATCTAAACCCAAAGCATTTCTTTATTGAGCATGTGTCCGATTCTCGCATAACATGGCGTTAATTCAATGTCCCTCGTGTGGGGTGGGACTGAGGAGTAGAGAAGATTATGTAATGCAAAGGGCATTCATGACCAACACAATCGATAATATCTCAAGTGCAATCTCAATTTAAAACCACTTCCAGGCCAAGGATGTACTAGAATTCTCTCCGTGCGGACACATAGATAGCCCGATGGAAGGTGTTCGGTCCAAAATCATCTCTGCTGCCAACTCAAACATCAATCCCCGGCCTTCAGTCGTTTCAATATTTGCATCTTTGGGACGGATTGATTGGATGTTTGGGGGCATGCCCTCAATAACATTGGCCTAGTATGCACCTTCGATCTGTATGGGTAGAATTTTTTGATGGCTACCAGTTGATATGAAACAACTCTATCAGAGTGTCTCTTTTAGACCTCTTTCGTTGCCAGAGATTGCTTCTTACCAACGCCTCCCCCGGTACATGCACACGAGTACTGCCAAATCATCTTCCGCAATGGATTTAAATTTTACACTTCAAAACGTTGGATAACGCATTCGCAACACATTCAAAGGCCATGTTGGGAAGCTGTCAACTACTGGGCATGGGTTTAATAGACATGATGCTGGATATGCATTCAAGTTTCCATTCTCCATTGGAAGAAGGACTATTGATATTTTGAGCTTTTCTCCGACTATCAACTGGCTTTTCTCCCAAAACACCAGCAGACACCCCTAATTTTTCCAAGATCCCCCAACAAATTGTTGAATTTGAATCAGACATCCCCATGACTGCACAGGGCATGCTACTTTATTATGAGATGAGAACACTTTTAAGCAGCTACTGTATCTGCACTCTCTGCACTTTTGAGAATCCCCCCCCAACAAAATGAATAACTGCGCACCCGAGGGTGGTTGAACAGTCCACCTTTTGCTCATTTCTCATGGGGATGATGCATTCTTTCTCTCGGCACTGCGCAAGACCTGCAGAGCCGTATCAAGGGTGCCATTCACCTGATCTCCATCCAAAGCATCCACTGGGGACTGACATTGAATGATCAAGAACGCCGTCAGCAAGTCGATCATCTGGCCGTTCTTCTCTTGTCCTGGTAGTTCCACGGAGCTTTTCAGAATAGATGTCAGCCTTCCAATGGTGGATGACACACTTTGGGATGAGGATGGCTGAGACATTGGTAAATTTGTATTGTTGTCGGTATTCAACTGTTCGTTCGGTGGTATTGAAGGACATGCTGTGGCGACGCTAGGTGATTGCGAGTTTTCTGCGGCCGTTGAAATAGGCGCGTTCAATGCTTGAGAATTTTGCATTGGATTGTTGTTTGTTGACAAAGGCATTGCTTGTGGAATAGGCGGTGCTGCAATCGCAGTGGTTGGGATCTGTTGAAAAACTAGCTGCGGTTGCGGATGTATAATGACAATCGGTGCTTGTGTGAAGCGGGGGATGGTGTTGGAAAATAGTACATTTGGACGATGTACACCCATCACTTGATTCTGAATGCCGGCATATGCGATTTGATTATTTGGTGGCAGAGCTAGAGAGGGTGGAATTGGTTGAAGCACAGCATGCTGTTGGGGGATCTGCATCGCAGTGGGATGAATTGCATAGAGTGGGCCGACATTTGAAACGGGAACTGGGTGGTTTTGATACATTTGGTGTTGGGCGGCAGCATTTTGTTGTATATTTTGGGAGGATGAATTTTGGAGGGCTTTGGGTGGCACCCCCTTAGTAGGGTCTGCCTGATGATTCATTGGAGATGATTCGTCTGGAGCTCTCGTCAAGGCAATGGAATGTACGTTGCACACAGAATTCGTACACGCACTATCAGCTGACCCAGATGTGTTACTGCAGTGTTGCGATGCAGGCGCTGTGGAAATTTCATTGCTCTTTTCATTGGACGTGGACTCATACGGCAACTGGGGCATATCATAAAATTTTGGGCTCTGATCTTCCGATAAAATTGGAGTTTTCATTTCATCTCTGGCGATCCGTCTCATCCTGGCGTGAAGATGTGGCATGCCTCGTAGGAATAACTTTTGAGGGGTCATTAGTAAAGCCAAGGTAGATGAGGGCGAGGTTCAACGGGGGCATTTCGGAAGAAGAGATGCTACAAAGATTTACCTCATGGAAGTACGAGTTACGGTCAATTCCATTTTTGACCCTCCGAAAGCTATGATCATATTTTCAAAAGATACATCATTTGAAACGGCTCGTGAAGCGTCAAACAGATGGTGACAAGGAAAGAAAACAAAGTGGCGAAACAAATAACTTACCCCCATGCATTGACGAGTCTTAGAAAGGAGTTGACATTTGAGTGATCATAGTAGCGAGGAAGGGCCTCTTCCGCAAACAGCTTGCGATCAAGAATAAGCCACGAGCGCCCACTATCATTGACACAAGACCACACGAGTTGCATCAAATAATGATTATCTAGGACCATCCCACATTAATTGAGGTTCAAATATTCAAATGAAAAGCACTTACTGGGGAAGCCATGTAATAATCATTGACAAATCTACAATTTTTTAAGCACGGGCAAGTGAAATAGGGGACGTGCAAATGTGAGATAGACAACCCCAAACGTGACAATCCACGCTGTTCGTGAGAAAGCACATAGCCATCAGTTGATTTCTTACCTGGATCTGAAAGCATTTTATTCAATTTCACTGGAAGATGAGATTGGAAGGGGTCGTCATTCTTACTGCCCCCCTGGAGAAAAGGGAAATCAATGGACTCATCCTTCACATGAGAAAAGTCCCTGTAGACATACGTCTGAGTTTCTTCGCCATCGAGACCAGACTCATCAGCATCGCAGTTGCTGATGCTATGCAACTCATCCTCATTGGTATTGCCAGGGGTTGCACCTTTGGCATCAGCAAAGCAACAATTCATCTTTGGATTCAGCCTGATAGCACCTAAAGCCTGATGATGTTTTGCTTGTGCATCCATCTGTTCCACAGCTGAATGAGCTCTATTTTTCTTGACTTTTTTTAAACCACGGTCTCGGTTAGTTTTGTTGCCGAAAGAAAACTAAAAAAAGCAAGGGGTATGGTACTTTGTGCTCTCTAAATAAAGATTTTAGGAGTATTTTGATAGCTTGCTTCTACTAAGTATTATTTGGAGCATTCAAGTTTTGTTCAACTGTTGCACCAACTAACTTGGGATGGTTTACAATCTGCTTGCACCATTCCAAAACCTGCTCTCTTTTGAGATTGGATGGAGCTGGTCGGAACAAAAAGAGGGCAATCAAGGAACAACCATTTATTTATTGAATGAAATCCTGTGAAATCTGATAAAATCTGGTATTGTACAGTACTAATCTACGCAGGAATCTGGGATTAGATTGTCGAATGTTGAAAAGAAAGAAAAATTAAACTGTTTTCTGTTTTCTGCGGTTTTTGCAGGTTTTTGCTGGGTTTTTGCTGGGTTTTTGGAGATTTTGGTATTTGGCCATACAAATTCTGGCATTTTTTGGAGATGTTGGTACTTGGCGACAACTGGCGAACGAACTTTTATTATTTTTCTATGTAATTAGGTCGTAAAGAGCATATTATTTACTGATTCCTTTAGTGATTTTAATTTGAATTTTGAATTTAATTTTCGCTAGTAGCTGTCCGTACGTCGACGGGAATCTCGTGTCGAATCAACTGGAACATCCCAAATCCCAAAGCCCAAAGTCACGTTCATGAAGTATTTTTTTAACACATGAAACGTGATAATTCGATTTGAGAGTGACTTTGGGATGTTCTACTTAGTTGATTCGACAACACGAGATTCACCTCAACCTACATCAACGCACTGACAGCTACTAGCAAAAATTAAATTTGAAATTCAAAATAAAATCATTAAAGGAATCAGTATAGAATATGTAAGACCTACTTAGAATAATTATTGAAGTTTGTTCACCAAGTATGAAAATCTGACAAAAATAATGCAAGAATCTTTATTGCCACATACAATACCAAGATCTCCAAAAATCGTGTAATAAAAATAAATCAATCTTGCAGGATCTTCAATCTGTACACATTAATATTCTTTTAAAGTGTTTTGCAGTGTTTATTTTGTTCTCCATAGTAAAATAGTGGACATAAAAATTTCAGAACCCATTATTTATGTTCAAAACAGACTTTCTTGGACCACAGACAGCTTGGGAATGGTATGGTACAATTCTAAAACAATATTGATTATCATATTGTATCAGGCTGTTTGGTAAATCTTGCTGAATAAGGCCAGGAGTAAAACCTTGTTTTTGGAATAATAACTCTGAGTTTTGCCTTGAAATTGAAGTTTTGGCTTGCTGAGATCACTAGCTATCCAAGGCTATTTTCAAGTCTCCTGCTTTGCCAATATTGTCCTGTGCTTGTAATAGAACAAAAAAATCTGACTGCTATTCCAAAAGATATGTTGCATTGTCATTCGCAATTTTTCCACATCACCTTTACTTAGTTGAAAGCATTGATGAAACCTATTTTTCATCTTTTATTCAAACCAAGTGTGCCTCTCTTCCAAATTATTCCTATCCAGAGTGTAGTTGTTCAAAATAAAGGCTTTTCTCCTTAATACTGCTATCACAAAATCTATCAGCCCCAATAAGCATACCCAACTACAGAATCAATATAAGTCTTGTGACTTTGTTTTTGCTGATTCATTTGTTTTTGAGATACCTTATTGATTCCTCAATGGCTATAACCATGGGCATGATGAAAATCATTTTCATAGTGAAACTTTGTAAAATGTTGGAACCCAACAACCAAATTCTTATGTAGATTTTGATATCCAAACCATCTCTTACTGAGTTGGGCCTGTGATTTTCACAAATAGTGTTGTTGGAAGTCTGATGCAGTGGATGACATTTGACTTTGGTCCTTTGCTGTGAAAAATTCAGTTGGGTTTACCATTGTCTCCCAAATAAAATTACTGGTCTTAAATTTTTGACAGTTTTCTCAAAAATTAAGTCTGATCACCAAGATCTTTTTAAACTCATAAATGGGGATGCAAATCTAATTCCTTGATACAATACTTCAGGGTGGAAAGAATATCCAAAGGTAGGGCAATGTTCTACACTTGGAATAAATTCTTCTCCTTTGTTTCCAATGCGTTCAACCTTGGTAGCAACTATGTTGGCCCACAACATCACATTGCATTTGACAATCTCTTCTGGACAATATTCAATGACCCCCAAGTTTCTTTGACCACTAATGATCCTCTTTATTGTCAAATCTTGGTGAACTGTTGTAATACTTATTCAGACCTTAAGGCCCAGTACAAGCGTAAATTTAAAAAAAAAAACACACATCTAAGCAAAACATCTATCACACATTTTGAATCCATGCAATTTAAACTTCATTGTAACTTCAAGTAGAAAAATACGCCATATCAGTTCATTTTGTTTCCAGTCTGTTCTCAATGCCACCAACCGATTAGATGATTTTTTTTGCCTGAACTTTCCATAGAGAAAAGTTCAGGCAAAAAAATATCTAAAGAGAATCATTATGCCCAAAAATTTGACAGAATTACCTTATAAGACCAATACATATGAAGTCCTATACACAAAAAAAGAAATCAAGGGCTTATTAAAATGCTTGGAACTTTGTTCTTTTTGCTACAAGACTCAATAATACTTTTATGGGTAACACCAACTCAAAAAAATAGTTCTAAACAAAAAGCCTGATACATCACCAAGTGGGAGGAGTAAAGCTCAAAATGCGCCAACTTCAACCCTTTCAATGTTTTGCTAAGATGTTTTTTTCAAGCTAATTTACACTTGTAGACAGCCTAAGCATGATGATAATTGTGCCATTATCTACAAGCCACATCCATTTCATGATATGTGCTTTCTGAAACTGAACATTGTGCAAAGCAAGCGAACATTAAGGTTGAAATCATATTAATTTATTTTTTGCTGTTTTTCAAAAACATTTTTTCTCGTAGGTAGTATTTTAGTATTTAAATATTTTTTCTAATTGTTTTTGACAATTATGGGTAGGAGTATTAAATTTTT